>CM043023.1:3596975-3679023 GCA_023690525.1 Holotrichia oblita
ATATTCTAAGCGGTTTTTGCATTTGACATATTATGCATACGTCAAACTAGGAAATGTCATAAAAACTTACTATCAACATGTACGGTCGAAAGCACGAACGTAAAACAAGGTAGACCAATCATTAGTCATTCATTATATGGAAAATCAATTTATAAAACGGTGTAAACTTTATCTGGTAATAGAAACGTATTTATTTAAAACTTGTCTATCTATTGAGTATGAGTTGTAATTAAGGTTATCAATAATTTTGATAGACTAAAAAATATTGTACTAGATTTTATTCCAAGTAGGTGCACGTTTATTCTGTTATATATAGTTTGAGGTTTTATTGGTTGTTGGAATAAAGACAACTTGTCTAAATTACTGACATTCACAAAACCAAACCACAAAGCAAATCATTAATGAAGAATTGAATATCTCTCTGTTATAATTAATTGTTGTGGTGTAGTGCAGTAGTTTTAATTATATCACATCATTGCTACATCGTAGCAAAAAATCTTGTATCTACCTAACTACTCCATCTCCCAAGCAAAAGTTAGTAATGTTAGGCTTTTTGTTCTACATCAACAAAATATACGCACGCATATTGACCTCACTGCACTATAGTGTAATGGGTGTTAGGTGTAACAAACAGATCTATTCTAACATGAATACTCTGATGAATACGCCCTGATAACTAGCATGGTGTAAAACGGCGTTTAACCTACAATTTTAAAAGAAAGTCCGCGATAAAGGTACCATTTACTTCTTGTATGTTACGAGGAAGTTATTTAAAATGAATATTTTAGCATCTGCCAGTTTTTTAGTTGAAATTTTTTGTTATATTTAACTTATAATTTTGTTTCCGTTGGATTTACATAATAATTTACATAATTATTATTCTTTCTTAATCTAGTGTCATGTAATGTTTATCAGTAATGCAATCTTGTACGTGATTGATAATCTGTATCATAATAGACGTATTACACACATTTACTTATATCTTACAAAAATCAAAACAAAGAGCATATATTATGCAGTGAATTAATTCTACATATTCTTGGAAGTTGACGAAGTACAAATTCCTTGTAAATATTACTAATCGATTGTCTTCATTAAGGATTGTACGAATGTTCTAATAGATATTAGTAGAATTATATTTTAGGTTTGAAATATTTAACGATAGTTTATTTATTTTACTTGACGTATTTCAGCTGATTCCAGTTGTCATGTAACGTAACGTGCTTGCTTAATCTTTTGCAGCATTTTGAAATTGTTAATTTGAAGTTGTATCGTAAAATCAAATCTGTCGCGTGACTCGATAAGTTAGCGCGATTCCAGAATTTGAAAAAATATACGTACACAACCTAATCATCGTACGATACTTATACCTAAAAATGATTACACATAAAGTACATATTCGATTGTAGTTCGTAGATCATGTGGAATACGATTTGTCGCCTTAATACCTTCGAAATTACGTCATCTAGCGCTTTAATAATGGGAAAACTTTTCTTTCGATATTCCGCGCAGTTGTAGCGGTCAGTACAACTCGTCAGATCGAAAGTGCCGGCGTACGTTTTGCGGTTAAAAACACCGGTTTCCTCTTCGAAAGGTTTATCAATATGGGTTGTTCTACATCAAAAACAGAATTGGGTACGCCTCACATTGATATTTTGTGTAATAAATATTTTATCAAATAAACACGCGGTTAAAAGTTATATATAAATAAGTAGTTTGGAGTAGAACTTTCACTTTATCAATTCTTTGCGTTTAACATTGCTCTAATTATTTGTGTTGCAAAATACATTTGCGCTAAAGGAAAAGAAACAGTTTCAATTACATTTATGGGATATTCTTAAACATATTTAGCGGGTGTTGTATTTAAGGGTGATTATAAGCGCTATAAATTAGAAAATTAAATAATATTGCCCTGGCAATAACGTCAAAAGCGCGAATATTCCATTAGTAAAATAAGTCAAGTCAAATTATTATATTCTTAGGATAGAAACATTTATGCTATTTTATTAAAGTTTCCAATAAACGAAATGCCCAAAACGTGTGTACCCGTTTTACAAAGTAAGTATTGTCAAAATTATTCGCAACAGTTTCCCATGAAGCGCCGCTTTTTAAAACTTTTGACCTAAACCTAAATTTCACTGTTACGAGTTCCAAGCATTCCGCGCGTTATTGATTTGGTTTTGTTTCACAACTGATCTCGATGTGTGCTACAACGCTGCATTTAATGAAATCTATCCTTTCGTTTTTCGTAGAAACCCAGAGCGATGAGAATTACGTGGAAGGAATTGTGTGTAAGACCGACGAAATCCGTGAAAATGAAATGAAAAGTCTCGATTTAGGAGAAGGTAAAATTTTGTTGGTTAAGCAGAATGGGAAATTGTCAGCTATTGGGGCCAAGTGTACGCATTATGGAGCGCCTCTGTCTACCGGAGCTTTAGGTAATGGAAGGGTTAGATGTCCTTGGCACGGCGCTTGTTTTAACATTACGACCGGCGACATTGAAGATTTCCCAGGTAAGATATATATTATACTATCTGAATGGACAGAATTCCATTAGCATACAGTAGTTTAATTTCCTTGACCTTGTTCAGCCAAAAAAAAAACAGTTTTGGTTTATTTTTATAATGCTCGAGTGCGGTTAATTTGAACAATTGTTTCCGAATAAGATGCTGTAGTATATTTATATCGTGTCAATGTAGTTAGTTGTGTAAAATATAATTTATTGTGATTAAAAAAATCGTTTCAGAGGTAGAACGTACACTTGTCATAAAGTGGTCATAACTATTTACATTTTCATCCAAATATCGCATTATTTTAAAAATAATCTGTGTATTCAGGCTCAGAGGGTCACTGCATCAAAGTTACAGACTATACTCGGTGCCATATAAACTTTTGAACAGAATATGCACCGAAGTTAATGCTGAACTACAAAGAAACATAAATGCAAGAGAAAATAAAATTGAAAAAATTATTACATTTTACACAGAGAATATTTACAATAATGGTAACTCAAAATAGCAATTTTTATAGATCCATGAACACAAAATTAGTGTGTTAGATCCGCTATTCAAAATAATTTCAAACATCCAAATCGTTATATTGTTTATCAATTAGCTCAATGTTGAAAGATGCTATCATATTTATTATTGTCATATACCTCCTTTGTCAATATTTCCCAAGGATTTTCGACGAGGTTCAGATCGGGCAGGCGAGCAGATCATTGTAATAAATTGATTTTTTTGATGAAACCACTCCTTTGTCTATCTGGAATTATGGATAGCTGCATTGTTTTGCTGACATCGGCAATTGTTTATCAAAGTCTATCAGAACAATTTCCAGGGTTTTATTGTTACGGATAAAAGTCGCCAAAACCATTACACTACCGCCACCAGAATTTCGACTAATCGTAAATAAACTTTTGAAGATGTTTAAAGACTTTTACACTACTCGATTTCGTAGGATGTAATTTATGGATTGTCCAGAAATGTTGGGATAGATGGCAGCACTACATATCAGTACACAACGCGCCGTAAACAGTCGCATTCCTATGCAATCAGAAAAGCGATGAACTATGCAAGGATACTATTTATAACTGAGTCGAAGGCAAAGTCGTACTGAATTGAATGCAGCTGATCCGATAGAATGTGCTGTCCTGGGAATGGAAACTTATGCTTTAATTTGTGTTAAAGGTTATGCGGCTGCATCGTCATATCCTCAAACTACACATTAAATTGGCGGTAAATTTAAATTGAAAGTTTAATAATTTGTTTAGGTTTTTAATTGTCATGTAAAATAAGTCATGACTATTGCTTAACGCACGAAGTTTAAGCACTAGTAATGACATATTTTATTTTAATAAGATTCGTTACATACATTATATCAAATAAAAATATTCATATAAAGCACAAACGTTATGTGAAGTAGTTAATTTTATTTAAGTATGTATTTCCATAAAGTAGAAGATAAAACACAACTTGTATGATTGCGCAAAAGTGTAATACATTTTATAAAGTGATGTGAATAAGCTAGCTAAGGAAATTATTCAAAGTACAGCATTGACAAAACTAATAAACTCTAACAAAATAACACCGAACTTCACAAAATTTTTAAACGTTTTAGACATACAACACCTAAATTATTTTTTCGACACTGACAAACATAAATTAACCTTACACATTGCTACTTTTTACAATAAGTCGCGTAACTTTTAATCAAATCGGCAGCATCTGTTTAGCAAGTTGTTCTTCAATGGCCGTTGAGCATAACAAAGAGAAAAGCGATAAACGATGCAAGTAACACACCAGATCAAGGATAAAATCGTACTGAATTGAATGCAGCGATAGAACGGAATCTGTTGAAAATGCTGAAAACTAGATATTACAGAATTCTTTTGGAATCATATTGTCCAACAGCGCGATTACGGTTTCTCCGACTACTAACGCATCACGTGACTGAGACAACCAATAAAAAATGAAACTGTAATAAACTTATCGATGTTACAGATTCATTCAACAGTTGTTTTACAGCTGTTTACAACATCCCATGTGATTAGAACAACCGATAAAAAGGCAGACAATATTCTTCCACTTAAGATACCCCCCTCATAGTATTTATCCGTTTATACGGCTGGTGTACTTACATATAGGGTGGGGCATTGGTGCGACGAAGTCCAATTATTCCTGTATTATAAGAGAAATAAGAAGATGTTATTAATATAAAAGTTGAAGCACATGGCAAGCTATAACCTAAAAGTATTTTTAACTATACAGGGTGTCAAATAAAGACGGTAAACCAAACTTACTTTATTATATATTACGATTCTTCTAGGACTTACCTTTATTATAATATAGGGTTTTGCTATGCTATTCAGTTTACTTTAGAAGATATGTGCAGTTTTGTATGAATTTAATAACAAAGTTGGCGCCTTCTACCGTACTACAGCTTCCACATAAAATAATTCATTTGCGCTAGAAACATTTCTAATATGATCACTGTTCATCAGACATTATTTATTTATCGGAGTATTCAATATTTCAGGGTGTTGTTGTTGTCGGATATTTTACCCAATTATAGTACTGGTGGAAATAAACAAAAAAGTCTTAGTCAATATGGGTCCGCAATTCAACTGTTTTTGATATATAGTCGATTGCATATTGTTTTAATAGGATCAAAATTTTCAAAGAAATTCTGCTCGCAATGTAAATTAAACAAATGGTTATTTAAAGTAAAACTAAAGAAATTGTTCCACATGTCCACCGTTCATTTCTAAGCACGCTTCACATGTTCTTTTAAAAGATCGACGCACTCTTTCGAAAATTCCTGAGTCCTCCGAATTTTCTCGCAACAATTTACGATTCCTTGCCCGAGTTCTTCCAAATTGTTTACAGGTCGTGCGTACACTAATTGTTTTAGATGCTCCCAAACATAGAAGTCTAGAGATGTCAAGTCAGGGGACCTAGGAGGCCATGCAGTTGGTCCATCCCGTCCTATCCATCTCTCGTTGTAACCTTGATTTAAGAAATTTCTAACTACGCTGGAAAAATGCGCAGGAGCTCCATCGTGCATAAACCACATATTTAATCTGTTAAAAAGTGGCACGTCTTCCAACAAAACGTGTAATTCATTTCTTAAAAAATCCAAGTATACTTGTCCCGTTAAACGATTAGGGAGAAATACTGGGCCAATTAAACAATAGCAAGCCAAACATTTAGCGAAAAACGGTTTTGGTGATGCAGTTCAACAACAGCATGGAGATTTTCATCTGCCCTGACGTGATTGTTATGAAAATTGAATATTCTGTCTCTTGTAAACCCAGTCTCGTCACTAAATAAAATCTGAGCCGCAAAATTAGGAGTTTCTGCCAGCTTTCGTAAAACCCAATGACCCAATGACTTGCACGCGTTGAATGTGGTAGGGATAGAGCTGCTGTTCCCGCAGAATTCCCCAAATGAGAGGATGACTGACGTTCAGTTCTGCGGCAAGTCTTCGGGTGCTAATATTTGGGTTGTCTTCTACCCGTCTCAAAATATCTAATTCTACTGCGGGAGAAGAAACTGATCTAGGCCTACCAGAACAACTATTAATTTTCTTGAGAAATCACTTGGTAACAAGCGATTTGGAAATTCTTCGGCATACATACACCGTGCTTCAGTTACATAAAATGCATATCGGCCATTTCTGCATTTGTGTACTTATGCATAATTTGAGAACAAAAAAAATTGACGCAAATGATAAATAATTTTATGACAGATGTCTGACTAATTTTAGGTCACAATCAGTTGTTTGACAAAGCGAACTATTCTCAAAACCGAAAAATGATTTTTTTTTATTTTAAAATATGCAATCGACTAGATGTCAAAAGCATTTGAATTGCGGACCCATGTTGACTAAAACTTTTTTGTTTATTTCCACCATTGCTATAATTGGGTAAATATCCGACCTTTTTTTAACACCCGGTATACAGGGAGAGTCATAACTCGGAATGTTTATTTTCTCGCATATTTCAAATGGAACACCCTGTATTTTATTATTGCAGTAAACTCCTATCTTCCAGAATTTTGTTAGTTATTTAACATTCCCTATAGCTAAATGCGAAAGTTTTTGAGTTATTTTTACGTATCTAGAAATCGAAAATATAATTTTGAATAAAAACGGGTTTCATTTTATGTAATTGGTTTATCGTGGAGATATTAAGCAAATATTGATGCTGAGCTAAAAATAATAAAGTACCTACTACGTAGTACTACGCTTGCAGTTTATTCACAATGGAAATAGTAGCAAAATAGTTAGTAGTTAAGGTTCTTAAATATTATCTGAGGCAGAATTGAATGAGAACATAAATTCGGGAGCAGGCTGTGATATTGGTTGAAGTTTTGACATGACAGCATAATTTTATTGCTGTTTGTATTGGTTAAAACTGATTTTTTCTCGAGTAGTATTGATTGATAGATTGATTGGTTTTTGTGTTGAGAGGAAGCAATAAGAATATTTTAGTCGCAAGAAGACATTAGTTATCACTAGCAATTCTCTAGTAGGTGACAACCAAGAACAGAAGCTTTTGCAATTTTCTTGGAACGGTTTCATCGAACTGGAACTGTGAATTATGAAAAATCTAAATGAACCAATACCGTTTAAACAGAAGAATATGAATTTTATGTACTTCTTAGTTATACTGAAAATCCGAATATTAGTACGAGAGAGATGTCAAGAGATTTAGATATTAGTGCAAAAAGAATAAAATGCATTTATATTATGCACAATTGCACCAAGTGTTGACTGATAACGACTATAGAGAGATCATAAAAACAAATACACAAAAATAAATAACTCTGCGTAATTCGTTCCTACTTTCGATTTTTTATTTTTTCAAGTTTTCGTAATTAAATAATATCTTATTAATGCTTTGTGTTTACCTACTACTTTATGTCATTTTCCTATTTCAGCAACTTATAATTCTAAAATAAATTTCACACAGGTCAATCATAGTCGTACAGGTTAATAATAGCTAATACTGTTTTTTTCACTCAACTTTTAGTCAAATAATGATAATTTTAACGATTTATGTACAGAATTGTATTTTCCCAGCGAAGCAGTAGTTTTCGTCTAATATTGCTATTTAACTAATTAAAATTAAACCCGTTTTTATTGAAAATCATGTTTTCGACTTATAGAAACGCAAATAACTCAGCTATAGGGAATATTAAATAGCTAGTAAAGTTCGTGGCGAGAGGAGTTTACAGCAATAATAAAATACAGGGTGTTCCATTTGAGATATGCGAGAAAATGAACATTCCGAGTTATGACTCTCCCTGTATATAGGTAAATATTGAATACTCCGATAAATAAATAATTTCTGATAAACAGTGATCATATTAGAAATGTTTCTAGTGTAAATGAATTATTTTATGTGGAAGCGGTAGTACGGTAGAAGACGACAACTTTGTTATTAACTTCATACAAAACTGCCCATATCTTCTATAGTAAACTGAATAACACAGTAAAACCCTATACTATAAAAAAGGTAGGCCCTAGAGGAATCGTAAACAGTAAACATATACAGGGTGTTCCATTTAAAATAAAGTAAGTTTAGTTTACCCTGTCTTTATTTGACACCCTGTATAGTTAAAAATATTTTTGGGTTATAGCTTCCCATGCGCTTCAACTTTTATATGAATATATATATATTAATATATTTCTCATTTCTCTTATGATGCAGGAGTAATTGGACTTCCTCGCACTAATGCCCCACCCTGTATATGTAACAGTTGTGTTATTGACAAAATAATGTCTCTGCTATTTTTTACGTTCACAAATGTAACTGCACGTGATGCCCAATTGATGTTGTGGCTAAATGTTTATAGCAGAACTACAGAATTAGATGGAACTATAGAAATTTTGCTGAGTATATCTTGTTCGTAATTGAAAAAAATAGTCCACTTGTAATTTTATAATTTATTCCTGCAGTTGCAGTTAAGGAACGTTAAGATTTATTTATTTAGAAATTATTTATAGCAATTACAATTTGAAGCAATTGATGAATTACCGCCGTGATTTTCTTATAACATTGGTTACTCATGGTGAGCTCAATTTCCTAAAACAAATGTACTTAAGGTTATAAATATTTTACCGATGTATTGTAAAACACTGAAAATGCTGCTTAAAAAGTGCGTTTTTCACGATTTATTACTTTTATTTGCCTACACACGTTTACTACTTAGCACTTATTTTCCCATCTCTCTGGTTATAATTTATAATACTTAAAGAACTACTTTTGTAGTGTTGACTCATGTTCATACGTATGCATTAATTTTAATATTCTATTAAATACTTTCACTTTCCGATTAAAATGCGTATAATTTGTTTTTAATAGACATCTAAATTGGTTACTTTCGATACGCACAATCGAGTGATTCATGAATGCTTAAACTCAATTAGAAGTATTGAATATAGGATTTATACGAAATCCGTAATCTTATCAGATATTTTTTAATAATTGTTATTGCAATTGTAATAAAACTTTATTGAATCTTTATTGCATATATATACTCTAGCTGGATTTAAGATTAATTACGAAATGCATGTTTCCGTATACGGTTAAAACCCAATTAATCCATAGTGCCTGGACCATATAGGAACTGTATTTAGAACATTCAGATCATTATGTTCATCCGTATAGTGACAGTAAACTAGAGAATAGAGACAGACTAAAAAATAAATTTATTTGTTCTTGTCATAAAATAATTGAAGACTTGTTTCTTATAGAAGTTAATTGTTTAATTAAGACCATATATCACTGCTGTTAATATAAAACTCCAGATGGTGATTTTCAACATACAGTATTTATTATAATTACATAGAATTTCGAAGGAACTGTTTGGTTGAATGTAAAATTATCGGATTATTTCAATGAAAACTTTCTTTTGAGTATTTTTTTCTTATTATACTTAAACAAAAAGGAAACAATACTGAAACATTTTAACAACCAACAAGAATCTAATATACAATACAAGAAGAGAGAAATAAAAACATTAATTTTCTTGACATTGCTATTATATATAAATAAAATTATGTTTATACAAATTAGTGTATAAAATCAATAAGAGAGGATCGGTATTCTCTATTGCAATTTCAACAAATTATAATAAATAACTTAGTAGACTGGTTTGCATTGCGATGAAAGAAAACAGTTAGCAACTTTAATGAAATAAATACCTTATTTCAAATAAATAATTACCCAAATCAGTTTTTTATGGAATTAAAAAAAATATTTCGCTTTTATTGACTTTTGTCCATAACATTAATAATTTTTAAAGGATATGCAAAAGTGCAAATATGTAAATAATGTAAAAAATAAATATCCGGCTTTCATTTATTTGTAATTCGTACTTTACAAATACTTTTATACAACTAGTTATTTATTTTTAATTTAGCCTTCTTTTCTTTGATATTAATAACAAAATAATTACGTGGAATAAATATTTCGTCAGTTTCAGGAATTACATTACCTACGTTTTACAGGGATCATATAAGATCAAAAGGAACAAGTAATAAATATATGTAGTGTAGAACAGATAATATTTATTTCCAGCTTTAGCGGTATCATTAAAGTAAACATCCGTTTTTATTATTGATGTAATAATCATTAACTATACTATTATATAATTTATTGTTTTAATTGATATTTATGATTTTCTGATAACTGATTAAATGAATTATACGTAACTATAGACATACTTTACATTGAATGAATATGTTTCAATATGGGTATACTGGATCTAGAAATTGAATCTGTAAAAACAGCACCACGGGTTAACAAACACATCTCACATCTGTTAGGATAAAATACATTTTCGAAATTTGACTCCAATCTTTATTTGTTAATCGGAAATATTTTAGAAGAATTAATATTGGTTTCATTAGTTTCACAAAGTAAATAATTTAATTTTAATTTAAATCTAGTAATGTATGTATGTTGTACCTATATGTGAGTTTTGATTTGTATTTAAATTGGAAAACGCTTGGAAAAGCCATCAGTTTTAGGAAACCAATTTTATTGGATAATTGTTTCAAATATATTACTAGGAATCATTGTCAAACAGATTCTCAATTACTTTGATTGAGTCTTATATAAGAACTAAATAAATTGTTGAAATATACATTATTTTAAGTTGTTCGCAATAACTATCTAACTGATACTAATCAAGTGTAAAATTTACTTTACATATATGTAGTACAATGCAGTAGTAATAATTAAACTCGGCAAATTCGGTACACATGCCAGCAGCATATAATAAATACAGGTGTTCCATTTAAAAGAGTTATTGCTGGTTGAAAAAATATAAAGTATAAATTGTTTTGCTGAGTGCTATGTAGCCAATATCAAAATACAAATCATACAGTTTCTCAGTTTTTAATTTTTTCGCGAAAGTTGACTTCTTCATAAAAATCAAATTTTTTCGAAATTGGCAGCAGATAGGTATAGGGAACTATGAACAAAGTTATCCTAATTTATGACGTAGAATCCAAAAATGGTATACAATATAGGGTGTTCCATTAAAAATAACCTAACTTTGATATACTGTACTTTTTTGAATCACCCTGTATACTTACAAATAATTTTAAAATGTGCTCCTCATCGTCCTACATATTTGACTAAAATTTGAAACTCATATCCTAGCGTTTAGACACAAGAGACCGAGGGAATAATCGTGACTCACCCTGTATATATTTATATGGGGCAAAAACACGAAATGTCAGGGTAATCGGTCTGTTGTTGAAATCAAAAACTCATTTATTCATAAGCTCAATATTTCGTTATATTTTATAACTTCCTCAGGAGCATGCTACAAAGGTATACAACAAATTATAAAAAACAATTAATCTATGTGTGTGAATTACTTACAATTTGAGTTTTAAAAATGTTGATCTCTGTATGACATGAGTAAAATTAATCGGCACTAACGAGGACAAACACATTAAAATTGTTGGTTTAATTATTAAAAATTATAATTTTATTAAAATTGAAATTTATGTCAATAGATTAAAACTTCGAATGTGCAAGGATAACCAATGTGAGAACGGACGAATTTCTTGTTGTTTTTTATAAAAGAGGAGTAAGAAATTATAAAGTATTTAATATGCAAAAATGATACGAGGTTCAACTGAAAAGTTAAAGTTGTCGTTGTAGTTGTAAAACGTTCGAATAAATTATATTTAGTTGACTGGTATCAGTTTTGAAATTTATACTATTGTGATTGTTATTGATGTGAACCATTTCTAAAAATAAACGTTTTTTGTAATTATTTTCAGTTTCTAAAATTTTAATTTTACTGTAATCAAAAATATGATCGTGGTTTATACTATGTGACGTAAGTGCGCATGAAACCTTGCCAATCCTACAATCGCTTCTATGTTGGGTTATTCGGTGTTTTAACAGTTGCGATGTTTGACCTATGTAGAAGCTATTGCAACTATTACACGGTATGCTATAAACGGTGTTACAAATTTCTAAGGTTGGGGTTTTATCCTTAGGTTTCGTTAATATGTTACGTATAGTGTTAGTGTTGTATTTGGCGATTTTGATATTATTAAATGATTTAAAGTTAGCAATTATTTTATCAGTTAAATCGTGAATATAAGGTATCTTCCTGTAGATGACGACTCCATTCGCAATCGGATCCTCTGTTGGACCATCGAAAACATTGGAATTATAAATTAATTGATTTAAAATCTTTTTGGATAGCCGTTATTGGTAAAAATGTCAAATAGCTTTTTTAAGTTATCCTGAACAAAAGAATGGTGGCTGATATGTAAAATTCTATTTTTGAGAGCAATGACTGTGTTGTATTTTTGATTAATGGGATGGTTGGAGTGAAAATTAATAAATCTACCAGAAGCTGTGGGTTTCTGGTACCAATCAAGAATGATTTTATTTTCTTGTGTTCGAATAACTCTAGTGTCCAAAAAGGGAACACTTCGTGATGATTCTGTTTCAATTGTGAATTGTATATGTGTATTGAAAGCGTTGAAAATGTCAAGTGTCTGCTGGATGATATTGTTAGGGACAGCTGTGATTAAATCATCAACATATAAATTATTGGCTGATGTTGAAAATGTCATTAATGAAATTCCAGAGAGTTCCAAAAATATCACTAGAGCAAAAATCACAAACAATATTACAAATTTTTTAGTAAACTCACGTAATCATGTTGCGGTGTCTCCCTTCGACAGCATTTACAATGAAACTAAATATTTCCTTAAACAACACCCCAAGTTGTATATCCTGCAATCTGATAAAGGTGGGTGCACAGTAGCCATGAATAAGGTAGATTATATAGAAAAAACTGAACAACTATTAAGTGATAATGTTACCTACAAAAAACTTAATAACAATCCTACTACAAGGATTCAAACCAAACTCAACAAGCTCATCAAACAGCTTGAACAAAAATCACAAATTTCTACCAACGTCGCTAGGCAATTAACAAAACACAACTGCACTCCACCCAAATTATACGTACTGCCAAAGATCCATAAAATCAATACTCCTGTCCGTCCTATAGTCAGTTCCATCAACTCTGTCACCTATGACCTATCAAAATATTTGTCCAACATTCTCACCCTCAGTTTTGCAGATAGAACCAATTACAACATCAAAGACACCTTCTCATTTGTGGATGCGGTTGAAGGAATGGCATTGCCGGCTGATTACGTTATAATATCTTTGGATGTAACTTCACTTTTTACTAACATACCACAACACTTAATTATCTCTATTTTGGACTCTAATTGGGATCTAATAGAACCTCATAGCCAGTTAGATAAATCCAACTTTTTGGATTTAATCGAATTCACTTTTGATAACTGTTATTTTTCTTTTAATAACGCATTCCACCAACAAACTTTTGGTGTACCGATGGGTTCTCCTATCAGTCCCATATTAGCTTTAATAGTTCTAGATTTCTTACTAGATGACACTTTACCTAAACTACCATTTCAACCACCTTTTATTTTCAAATATGTTGATGATTTAATCACAGCTGTCCCTAACAATATGATCCAGCAGACACTTGACATTTTCAACGCTTTCAATACACATATACAATTCACAATTGAAACAGAATCATCACGAAGTGTTCCCTTTTGGACACTAGAGTTATTCGAACACAAGAAAATAAAATCATTCTTGATTGGTACCAGAAACCCACAGCTTCTGGTAGATTTATTAATTTTCACTCCAACCATCCCATTAATCAAAAATACAACACAGTCATTGCTCTCAAAAATAGAATTTTACATATCAGCCACCATTCTTTTGTTCAGGATAACTTAAAAAAGCTATTTGACATTTTTACCAATAACGGCTATCCAAAAAGATTTTAAATCAATTAATTTATAATTCCAATGTTTTCGATGGTCCAACAGAGGATCCGATTGCGAATGGAGTCGTCATCTACAGGAAGATACCTTATATTCACGATTTAACTGATAAAATAATTGCTAACTTTAAATCATTTAATAATATCAAAATCGCCAAATACAACACTAACACTATACGTAACATATTAACGAAACCTAAGGATAAAACCCCAACCTTAGAAATTTGTAACACCGTTTATAGCATACCGTGTAATAGTTGCAATAGCTTCTACATAGGTCAAACATCGCAACTGTTAAAACACCGAATAACCCAACATAGAAGCGATTGTAGGATTGGCAAGGTTTCATGCGCACTTGCGTCACATAGTATAAACCACGATCATATTTTTGATTACAGTAAAATTAAAATTTTAGAAACTGAAAATAATTACAAAAAACGTTTATTTTTAGAAATGGTTCACATCAATAACAATCACAATAGTATAAATTTCAAAACTGATACCAGTCAACTAAATATAATTTATTCGAACGTTTTACAACTACAACGACAACTTTAACTTTTCAGTTGAACCTCGTATCATTTTTGCATATTAAATACTTTATAATTTCTTACTCCTCTTTTATAAAAAACAACAAGAAATTCGTCCGTTCTCACATTGGTTATCCTTGCACATTCGAAGTTTTAATCTATTGACATAAATTTCAATTTTAATAAAATTATAATTTTTAATAATTAAACCAACAATTTTAATGTGTTTGTCCTCGTTAGTGCCGATTAATTTTACTCATGTCATACAGAGATCAACATTTTTAAAACTCAAATTGTAAGTAATTCACACACACATAGATTAATTGTTTTTTATAATTTGTTGTATACCTTTGTAGCATGCTCATGAGGAAGTTATAAAATATAACGAAATATTGAGCTTATGAATAAATGAGTTTTTGATTTCAACAACAGACCGATTACCCTGACATTTCGTGTTTTTGCCCTAACAAGTACGGTCGATACTTTTACCCTCATTATATTTATATGTATATATAAAAGCATTAGAGAACAAAATCATGTACTATACATATTTAAAAAATGAGTATTACTGGTAAACATAATGCAGTGAGATAAGAACAGTTTAACTTTTCCAATGCTATAATGGATGTACTTACATATGTATAGTACACATGTAGATAAATAGTCTGTAGCAATCTGTATTTAGTGATTCATTTTTTTTGTGATAATTTAGAATAACAAAGTTTAATTATAAACTGAGTACAATTCATTTTATTTATATTAAAATTCCTTTTTCAAATTTCTAAATTCATATAAAAATTTTAATTTCAGTTGATTTCAATATAATGCATTTTTTTTTAATTTTCAATTATCGTTGTGATATAACCAAATGTATTTTCTTTTAACAGCTAATATACCACGGTCCCCGTTGATCAGGAGAAAACTGTAGAAAATATCCTTGTTATTAAAACTTTGTAGGTTTTTACGATCAGTGTCGTTAAATATCTTTTTCCGGGTTGAGTGTCTTTTGCATTGCAAATTTGTATTTATCTGATAAAATTGCCAGGGCAGTTACATATCAATAATACGTGAATAGTTATTATAAAGTACATACTTAATTCATTAGACGCATTGCCTTATCGCCGTCTTTTAGTTTACACTCAATCTATTATCTATACATATGTGTTTACCTACTTATGTAACTAGTGACAGTTTATAAATTTATCACTTTTGTATCTTTAACATGTTCTCATAAAAGCTTGTGTAATAGATAATAACCATACCTACATATATCTACATATTTTAATAACCTTCTTAAAGATTTTTTGAATTGTTTTACGTGTACAATATATTCAATTTAATTAACTTCGTGAATAATCTTTCACGGTGTATTATTGTAATTATTGATGACGAACATAAACTTAAAAATAAAAGTATCATCTTTATGTGGAAAAAGTGCAATTGGTTTTCTGCCTGTAAACATCAATTTTAGCATAAGAGTTTAATTTTGAAAATATTTAAATCGAGTGAGCCTCGTCGATTTTAATAAAATGTCAAATTTTCAGATCATTCCGTTCTACAGTTTTTCCACAATCCATCGATTCACTTACACGTAGATCATCCTATATATTATTTTAACTTTGATGGGCGCTTTCATCTCTTGTAACAAATATCGCTATTTGACACCTTTTTTTTCTGAACCCGTATTTAAAACGTTGTAGACACGGTACCGTCATATGTTAGTGCAACGGAAGTTACAAATGCAACTCGTCTGTAACTAAAATACCATTGATTATTAATGATATTTATTTGATAGTTATATTATAGTAACAATCAGGTCTTAGCATGACTTGAGTTACCATATTGACTATAGTATTACCGCGCAAAAACGTTACAACATGAACTTCGGTCGCATTGTAACGTCGGTTACAAATTGCTACTTGGGAGAGCTGTGCGTGTAACTGTGAAATGTAATTAACTTTTGGAACTAGATACATATTTCGGATACTTGTAACTGTCACCAATTACTTTAAATGTAGAATGTAATTGTATACGTTTTGCAGTTACTTTCCCAAATATTTATGTAACTGTAACTGCAGTATAAGCACTTCCGCTGTAACGTAAACGTAGCTGTAACTGCATTAATTCGCCTATCTTAGAAAACCGTAGTGGTAAGAGACATAATAAATTTATAGTAAAAAGGTTATGTCGACAACAATAGCTGTCATGGAATGAACACAATTGAAAATTTTACTAGAATTAAAGTAATATGAACGTATTTGGAAATCTCCTTTAGTTGTTGTAACTTTGACGATCGTTCATTGATCGATCTTCTATTGATGAAAAAAAGACAAAAGTATTTACAGTTATCAGTTATTTCGTATTTCGTAAACAAATATTAACCTTTACTTGTCGCTAAAATTTTAATCTGTATAGTGTAGTTTTAATTTCATTGAAATTTTAGCGAAAGGTTAATTTTAAAGTTCTCTCTTATAGAATACATACTTTTGTGGTATTAGTTTAGCCACAATTTTGCATAGTTTTGTAGTAGATATTTTCTTAACTATAATTTTGTTTTATTATTCATTACCACAATATTGTGGTAACGATTCCCACCATTGTTTATTATTGGTTTTACTACAAACCTTGTCGTATATTATATATTTCTCCTAGGGTGGGTTTATCAATGTGAAGATAAAAGTGTCAGATAAGTAACTAACAGATATTGCTAACTGACAGATAAAATTTAGCAACTACTACAATGCTGTATCTTGCAGATAACTTCCATTTAACACTCAATAAACGTTTCATTGTAATTATCTTACGAATAAAATTTTATTTGCAAGTTAATTTATTTATCCTCACATTGATAAACCCACTCTTAGAGATACATTATTAAAGCGTTGTAAAATATCTTTTATTTATCCTTATTTCAATTAAACATTAAAACGTCATGATTTTACGATTCTCCGAAATGGCGGGATCATAACCGATGGATATGGATTTCCGTAATACATAGGTATTTTAAAAGTATCAAGTAGTAATCAGAAAGTTCAACATATGCTTTATTAACGTTATAAAGTTTATACAAAGCATTAATGAAAAATAAACACAGCCACTTTCGTTCTTTCCTTCAAAGATCTTGAACAAAATTCGTATATAATGTGACTCAATAAACAAAACGATTTGAACGATTTTATCCATAGTTTTAGCAGATTTCAATCCCTATGCGGTTAAAAGGGGGTTAGAAAGTTTGTATCGGGAAAAAAGGGTCAAGCATCTCCACGTGCCTACGATTGGATCACAAGGCGATAACCAAACTAGTTTGGAAGTTTCAGGTTCCCTTTAGCTTTTGAAATTGTTCGGTTCAAAAGTAACAAAGTTCGAAATGGCCGCTACTGTTTTAAATTTGATTACATATAGCATTTTCTACTGGTAGCACTGAATGTGCACTGAGTTCACCTTAGAAACTTTTTAGTGTCTATAGTTTCTGCCCAGTGCTTAAAAAGGCAGTTGCCAGTAGAATACACCCAATTAAGTCAGTTCTAGTATGTTACTTGTACTTTTGACAATTTTTATTTATTCATGTTCATACGAAATCGAAAACCCAAAGAATAACATAAGCACATATTATATTTGATTCCTAGCAAAAGGAATGTTTTTAAAGTTTTCTTTAATATCTAATAATTAATGCAATATCTTACCTACATATTACATATAATACTTATTTCATTAGAATAACCATTTATTACATCTAAATAATTCATTTTTCAATCGCTTTCTTTTTAATAGCATTTTCATTGCTTGTTTATGATTGTTGAGAAGACATTATTATTGGACGCCATATTTGAACTGGACGAAACTGACTATGAAGATGAGTGCAATAAATCTTGAACTCAGTGCAAACTTTTTCAGTGCCAGTTGCCAGTGGAATGCAAAATTTAAAAAAACAGTGCCTGAATATTGCCAGTGGAACACAACATTCGCACTGAGTTCATGAAAGTGCAACCAGTAGAAAACGCTAAGAGTTAAGTACGTTTGGAGGGATCATGGTCCTCTAGATATTGATTTTCAAAACGATCGCACCAAAGACAAAAAAAAAATCAAAATGTCGGTAACGTTTTTTAAATTTGGTAAATTTTGTAGTCTACGCAAGCGAAACTGCGAACAGAAAGTTAGTAGTGTATAGAATACTCTCATTACAGGTTACAGGCACATATCGCATTTTGTAATAAACAGTTTGTTTGTTAAAATTTCGTAAATATATGATTTTTTAATTGAGAACGACTTCTGTCTGGATTATTTTTTTCTAGTTTATAAGCACTAAACTACATAAATCATAAATGTATGTCAAAAGAATATTCTTTCTTCGTTTGAAATGCTTTCTTTCTGCGTGTAGAACAGCTTGACGATAATTTTCAAAAATTATCTAAATCTTTAAAGCTAATAAAGTTACAAACATAATTACTTTTGCGCTTTGTCGATATTATACCTGCAAAGAGGAGCAAGTTTCAGTGCAGTGCGGAGAATAACGTGCAAGGGCCGAGCAGTTGTATCAAGGTGAGCGTTCGCAGTAACATTTACGTACTCGCATCATTTATGTTTGTGACTTTCATAAGTGAGCATAGGCGATACGGACGCATTAATATATACATATGAAATAATGACAAAGAATATAGGTATTATATAACGCGCGTTAATTCTTCTTTCAACATAGTTACGAACAAATGACATAACGCTTTTTATCGATGTCCGACTTGGTAATGTATAATCCCAATATTTGCTCCAGAAGGAGACAAATGCTTTTTGGTCTAGTAAAGTGACGGTAGAAACATTGAATAAAACAAACTCCTATATGAAATGTTAATTGTTCGCTGTATCGTCTGACAGTGTTTTGTACTTTTTAGGTAGCGTTTACAATTCCAGTTGCTGGTACACGTCAGATAGTTGTCGTACTTTACACATTTAATTCTATTACCTTTGTATTTTAAATCTCGCTATTGCGTGTTCTAGTTTCTTCAAAATACACCGTTTCCAAAACGTACCTAGGTGCAACATTTTCTAAGTATGTGTGGACTGATAGATACTCACAATTACCAGCGGAATAATACTGAACAAGTGTGCTTTGATACGGACGCTGGAGTTTCCATGCTACGCATTCACCCCTTGACGTTGCTCTCTGCACTGCACTGAAACTCGCTCCTCTTTGCCGAGTCTATTAATGACTTTATCATGCTAATTTTTATTTCGGAACGTTAGTGTGCTGGAGCATATGATGCATTCAGTAATGGTCAGTAACGTCGTAGAGTGTTGTTCAATTTGATTTTCTGTATTCTTGTACGTTTCGGTTTAGTTTATTATTTCAAATGGTTTTTTGCTGTTATTAAAAAATCGTGGAAAAGCGTTCACCTTCTATATATATCCGCGCAATTTATCGCTTACAATTAGTAGCTACCGAGAAGCTTACAAGAAAATTCTAAATATAAGGTTCGTTCCAACACGCAGTTTGTGTATCGTACAATGTATTGTTCATGAATCACTTTATGCGCATGCGTTCACATTGTACTACAGTTGACTGATCCGCTCATCGCTTTGTGGTGGCATGGTCTTAATGTCATCAGAGAATCCCTCCGTATCTGAATCACTCATATTTGATAAAACAAAATATCAAATAACAGTAATAACACACAAAAAACAAGTATAGATCAAAAGAGATACTGACAGTTGCTGACAATCGAGGGACTTCAAATCATTTGAGGTTATTACGTTCTGCGCATGTCTAGCACAGCCGGGGCTAAACGGTTCGATAAAAATCTAGGTACTCGTTTGATTGTACACGTACCGATTCATGTACCGCGTAACAGTGTGTTGGAACAAACGGCTGTTCGTACATATCACGGTCAGACGTTGTGTTGGAACACTAAATTCATTCTGCGCAGAGACCCGTTCGTCCAAGTAACGATCGAACGGTGTGTTGGAACGAACCTATGGTATACGCATACATGCACGATCACTGTAACTCACAAACAGCTGCTTCTTAATAGCCGTCATCGTATCTAGTATTGTCCACAGTATAATGAAATATTAAGAAATTATGTGTTAGATGTCGATTTTTCTCTTAATCACTTTCTAGGCATAATATTTTACAAATTGCATGCAAGAAACACTAAAACAAATCACTTTAACAAGACATTGAAATCCTTATCCCAAAATCCTAATAAAACAAATATAAAACTAAATTTATTCTACAATATAAAGTAATTTTATTTCTTCTTCTTTATTTTACTTAATGCTATGTACAAAAGTAATTGTAGATGTAACTTTTCTGTTAAATACTTTATGTATCATTGCGAAGTTCTTCACTGGATCTCTTGGTGCAGAAGTAGAACACTAAACACTTTAACCCACTGAACACCAAACAAGTTTAAACTAAAACACCGACGCGTTTCAACAGCAATGCTGTCATTATCAAACATCAGTTATCAGTTTTATTATCGCCTTGATAATGACAGCATTGCTTCAGTGGGTTAAAGTGTTTAGTGTTCTTGTTTTATGTATCATATCTTCGTAACTGTATTTATCATAAGTTACAGTTTATTTTTCTGTATAACTGTAATTGTGATTTTGTTTATTAGTCAAATGAAATTATAACTGTGAGTGTACTTAAAACAACTTATCTCTATAGTAACTTGTAATTGTAACTAGTTACAATACGCAGCAGAACAGCTCTGCGAAGTATACCGTACATTTTCAAGCAAAGTAATGGTAAAAAATTGGGAATATCATTAAAATTACGGGAATATTAACAAACAATGATCTAAAGTAATATATAGAATATTCTAACTAAGGACTATTATGATATATGATTGTATATAATTTAATATATTCAAATGGGTGAACAAAATCGGCAGATTTCGAGGTTTTCATAGAGATTCTTGATAACTACAAAAAAATAACCTACTCCCGCTGTCGTTCTATCTTAAAAATCAGTTGTTTTTGAGGTATTTGCGAAAATCCGATGTTTGCTGTTTTCATTTCAATAGCTTTTAATAAGCTTTTTTACGGATTTAACTAGAAATTTTACTCAATAATCAACAATCTATCACATGTCACCAAGCGAATTTTGACAACTGAAAAAATTACGCACTCAATTTATTTAGAAATCATTTTTCTCTATTTTCATAAACAAACGAATAATAGTCATAAAATAAACGAAAAAATTTCCTACTGTTATGTAGTTATCAACTAAAATAATTTATGTTTCTTTTTTTGTAGGTTTGGATTCATTACCGTGCTATCAAGTACTTGTAGAGGGTAATAATGTGAAAGTTAGAGCTAGAAAAGCCGACCTAGAAACGAATAAACGAACTAAATCTATGTGCAAAGCCGCTAAACCCATCAATGAAACTTTCGTCATCCTCGGAGCAGGTCCCTCTGGAGCAACATGTGCTGAAACCCTCCGCCAAGAAGGTTTTACAGGGCGACTCGTGGTTGTTGCGAAAGAGAAAGCTTTGCCCTACGATAGAGTTAAAGTCACTAAGAGTATGGACGCTGAGTTATCGAAGATAGAATTTAGAACAGAAGGATTCTATAAAGAAAACGGCATCGAAATGCTAAGGGCTGTGAGTGCAACATCCATCGATTCAAATAACAACACAGTATCGCTATCGAATGGGAGCACAATTAACTATAATAAGTTGTATATAGCTACGGGAGGTGCAGCTAAAAAAGCGCCAATACCGGGTGCGGATTTGAAGAATGTCATGGTTATGCGAAATTTTGACGATAGCGCTTACGTACAAAGTCAATTGACGCCTGATACAACACTGGTAGTTTTAGGAGGCAGTTATATAGCAATGGAATCAGCAGCGTATTGCGTTAATAAGGTAAAAAAGGTAACTGTAGTAATGCACGGCGAAGTTCCTTTCAAGCCTTTGTTGGGCGCAAGAGTTGGTGCCGCGTTTAAGAAATTGTTTGAAGAAAAAGGAGTACATTTCGTAACTAATTCTGGCATTACAAAGTGTATAGACAACGGTGCTGGCAGCATAGGATCGGTAGAGTTATCAGATGGGACTACGATTAACGCTGATCTATGTATAATGGGGATTGGTTCAACGTTATACACGGAATTTGTTAAAAGTTCTGGAGTTGAAGTACGGCCCGATGGTTCAATAGAAGTAGATGAATACATGCGAACGAACGTGCCTAATGTTTTTGCGGGAGGTGATTTGGCTTACGCACCAGTTTGGTCTTATCATAACAAGAAATCAGTCATTGGTCATTACCCCTTAGCCCATATGCACGGAAAAATTGCTGCGTTGAATATGCTCGATAAGAATCAACCGTTGAGAGCAGTTCCGTTTTTCTGGACTATGCTCTTCGGTAAGGGAATCAGGTACGCGGGCCATGGCAGATATGACGATATAATGTATACGGGCGATGTGGAAGCTCTGAAGTTTATCGCATATTATCTAGATGGAGATGAGGTGGTAGCTGTTGCGAGTTGTCAGATGGATCCTAATGTATCTATCTTTGCCGAAATCCTTGCTCAAGGGAAAAAGTTAACGAGAAGCGATCTTACTGGTACTGATTTATTAGATTGGACCAAAAAGGTGAAAGCGTGAATAATAGGTTAAATATAATAGCGAGTCACAAAATATATTGAAATCATACGAACTAGTTTTTTATACATATATAGATACGTAAAAAATATTGATATTGTTTGTATAATGTAAATAATAACTATATACGTCTATATTTTTTTAAACATACCTTTGTTGATATTTTAGTATTAATCAAGTTACGGGTTGCAAAAGGAAATGGCTGCAACAATGTATACAATGTATACAATGTATCTGAGTATTATTTTGAGCAATGCAATGTTTTGCAGGATAAGATTTGAAACAATATATCTTAACTAGAAACTATAAGTTGCAATGTACAACATTGTAATAATTAACTATTTAAACCTTTATATAGGTTAGAAGTTAGAACCTTTGTATCAGTGAAAAGTGTCACTAAGGTCAATCATATTACATTACTGACTTGCAGTACAGCAAGATTAATTGCGAAAAGTCAACTATGCGAGCAAGGGCGAATGAGATACCTAAAATTATACCGAGAAATTGATAGTCAATAGGAAATTTCTCGGGAACTGGTGACACCATCCGCCCTTGAATAGGGGCTACAAAATGTGCAATAACACTAGTCGACAATTCTAAACTTTCTTTGAATAACTCCTGTAAAAATTAGTGAATAGTTCTTACAGTCTTTAACTAAAAGCATAACCAAAAACTAAATTTTTCCACCATTAGTTTTAGAATTATAGTCATATTATAGAAAAATAGATAAGTACAAAAGTTTTGACATAACAAATACTAAAATGTATAATTAGTATCAAGAATACAAAACCTCTTAACTGTACACAAACACAAATTGCTGACTTATCAAAGTTTTTCTTAAATACGGTTATTTTTCCCTTTTTATGTTGGCTGTTGCCTCCCCTAATGAGAACCTAACAACAATCTTCCGTCATGACGGGATCCTACCTATTCTGATATAGTTTTTTCATCAGTACAATACCTTGACGGAATCTTTCCCTGTCATCATCTTAAATTAGTAGAAAAGAAATCCAAATGCAACTGCAAAAAATTAATTTTGAGTTATATTCGGCACTCCAAATTTTTATAGTTTTCTAGCAAATTACCTACGATGTCTTGGTAGATTTCAGTCTTTTGATTTGCTAGAAAATGTTTGCAAATATTTTTAAAAGAAGTCTGTGCAGCCCGCTTTAAATCATTTATGGTACGTTCAACATTGCCACCTTTGGAAACTTATTCCTTAAGTATTTAAAGCAGATGCCTTCTTTTTCTAGGACGTGATAGTCTATGTTAGAATACAGTTTTTATACTTAAAACAATCAAAATATTAAAATTTTAGATTGTTAAATAAGTTATATACGTAATTATAATATAATAATGCGTCGGCTAGCGTAATTGTTTCGTCGTGGCTACTATCGTATAACTGTATGTACGCTGATGTATTTGGCTTGGTTTTGCGCTAATATACTTTCGTAGCGAGGCTTTTGTATCAGCTTCTTATAAACAAGGTTTTTTTTTACAAATAATCCAATAATTGTACTTACTTCTAACATGCGCATTAGGAATGCGCTTGTATTGTATGTAATCTTTATTCTATGATAAGAATTCAGAGCGTAAATGAACATAATGCAAGATTGTGTTAGGATTTTTATTCAGTATTTTGTATTGCAAGAGGAATATTATGGGTTACTTTATATTTATTTATGTATTTGTCAAATAGGTCAAACATGATCTGGATATAAATATATGTACTATCTTGGATAGAGAGGAGGTCCGGGTGTGTTGAGTATATGTTGTTCTTCTGATACAATATCGGTTCTACCGTCAAGCGAATATCGTACGTATGTAATACATACAATGCCATTGTCTATATACATATTACACATTTGGGTTTAAAGCCACAGGTTAGAGAGTACAGAAGACAGAGAGGTTTCTAATGATTTAATGACTGAATACGAATCGTACTTGTTTCTCTCGTCGCATATATATTTCGCTTTATACTGCTACTATTAGCTATATTTGGTGTAATGATATAGTTACTTTTGTTTTCGATATAGAAGTTTTCATTTGATGAATATTGCAAATATTAGCGGCTTCCTATTTGTTAGGTACCTATATATTATGTATGATGTTGTAACTTATTATACACAGATGTAATTAATACAATATATACATTCTTGATTTCTATTGACTTAAGTGTTCTAAATGTATATTCTTCCTTGATTAGGATAAGCGGTTATTTATATTAATTAAATGAAATTAAAAAATCTATTCTCATTATTTTTGCAGGTTCGGACAAAGTGAAGAATAAGCTTCTTTTCTTGTTTTAAATTAATTTGAGAAAAATTATATGATTTTATTGAGTGAGATTTTACATGTTTATTGTGTAAAAGTAAAATATTATTAAAGATTACATTGTATACATATCGATCGGTGTGTTACAAATTTTACGATTAAGATTTAAATAATAAAATTTGAAAACGTGTTTCTATAGAACTGAAAATTATTTGATATGCTGCTGCTGACAACTTGTTTATTTTAAACATAATACAAAGAAAAACATTTTAGCTTATATTGAATAATTCACTGGCAATAGAAAATATAAATGAGAATTTGTTTTTGTTGATATTTTAAATTTCACTGATTTGTGAACGCCCTGCAACCGAAATTATATTAAATTATGTAACAGTAAATCCAATAATAAAGTATCGTCCAAAACAGACTGGCCATAACGATAACTATAATTTCGGTTTACAGTTGGCTGTATAACAGAAATACAATAAATCTCTAAAATACAAGCTTCAAGATATATTAAAATTGTAGACGATAATAATAAAATGGTATATGTATATTGTACTTATAACATAGGACAGAGAGTAGACAAGGACAGTCAGATGTGTGTCAAACCCTCCTTTTCGAATACGTTAGGCAGCATTTATAAAAATTGCCACCGTCTATACCTGTCGGTTTAAACACCAAAAATTTAATACTTACAATCGAATTTTTGGATCTTGTCCGTTACGTCATTAACAGCGTAATTAAACACAGATATATGTACGTAAAATATCCATCACCGACATTTAACGTACACTGGCTTGCAATAAAATCTCGTACACCTAGTTTTACCTACATTGATTTCACCTTTTTGTGACATTACTAATTTGACGTTTCATTTTCAAACGTACACTACTTCCATATAATTTATCATAACCTCTACGCATAATCTATTACATCTGTCAAATCTAAAGTCAGCTTACATTGAAAAATAATCTTAAAAAATTAGCTTGCTTGACATTAAGGTGTACGAGATTTTATTGCAAGCCAGTGTACATTAGAGAGAAATGTCAGCATGACATACGAGTCTATTCGTACTGACATTACTCATGACGTAACGGACAAGATCCAAAAATTCGACTGTATATAAATATCCAGCTCATGTATGTATATTAGATATGAAGGCACGATATTCGCTTGACAGTAGAACCGATATTGTATCAGGAGAACAACATATACTCAACACACCCGAACATCCTCTCTGTCCAAGATAGTACATATGTATATCAGGCGATATGTTGTAATCACGAAAGATGATCCCTGCGTCATCAATTAGATTTGTATGAATCAAATCAGTACTTCGGCGTCATGTTAAATACTGTAAATATCAAAATGAATATGGCAGCTATGACATTTTTCATTTTTGGGTTAAGTGCGTGGAGATTTATTGACAGACCGTAAAAATTTAAAACAAATTGTTGCAATTGTACCTACCGTATGTTCTACTATGTATTGCCATTATAGTTAAAAAAATACTTCAAAAAATTAGGCCTTTTCCTTTGCTTTTTAGTGTAGTGCGATTTACACTACAATTTTTACACTGCTGTAACGAAGGCGACAATACAAAGGAACGAATTGAGTGTAGATGGATTTATAACATAACCTCAACAATCAACTTATCATAACCTGACTTGAGAAGAAACGAGTAGCACTTTTACTAATCCTTTATATAATGCTATAATAGCTATTATGTACAAGCATACTTACAAATTTAGTTAAGATAAACTCTTTTCGCAGTCTCTTTGCATATATTTATAAAAACAACTGTCAATTCCCGTTATTATAAATTATGCGTTAAAGCATGAAAATTTCAATATGGATTAATTCGAAAATATTTTTCATTAATTTATTTACAAATCATACTTAATTACCTTATTCAATGGAATTTTTTAAAAGAAAATTGCGCGTGAACCGTTAAAAATTCCAATAATATTGCCGGCTATATGCCGGCTGTAATTCAACTAAAACACAACAATTTTTTTACTTTATAGTCAATACATAACATCTTTTTGTCTTCTCTTCACATGCGTTTTATAGATATTTAACGTTTCCTGATCAATATATACTGCACAAATTCCAATAAATAACATTCGTAGTATAAAGTAAACGGCATGAATAAAAGTACCTTCATTAATCACTTTGACATATGCTTGACATTTAAAGTAGTGTAATTTACACCAGCTATTACCCTGGTGCAGATAAGCAGTCCTGGTGCAGCACTGGTTTTGTTTACACCGTGCAAAGGAACGAGAATATGGCGTAAAGTGTAGTTCAGTGCTGCACCGTGCTACACTTTTTTAGCAAAGGAAAAGGGCTATTGTTAAAGGAATACATATTTGTAAGGACGAAATCAATGACAGTTCTATCAAATGTCTACGGAGATGCATTGTCAAGTCAAATATATGTCAAATTTTTAAGTGAAGAAGCGGAAATATATAGCTTAAGCGCAGACAACGAACTAATCTTGTCTTTGTCTTATTTAAGTGAATTGCACGAGCCGTACGTCTGTGCTAGGCAAAGTTTCGAAATACAAACTGTCATCCAGGCTGTCCTTGTCATACAAATAGATATTTGGATATGAAAATTATTCTTTGAGTGTCGTTGATTGAGTTCTATGTAAGTGACGCAGGGATCATCTTTCGTGATTACAACTATATATCAGATAAAAAGCACATCAATTACAAAGGTATAACATAGAAGACTCACAAATAAAATATTGTTCTTAATGATCAATAATACTGTATACAAAACAATTTTATTGTAAAATTATACGCAAGTAGCACATAACACTTTTCATGTATACAGTATGTCTCCCGATTGAGTTACAAAGAAGGAAAAAACCACACTTATTATGTTTTGCTTATCTTCAAACCCTAAAATCGCGTACGTTACTTTGTCTGTAGCTATTGCGTATCACGACAATTGTTAATTTCACCACTCAAGGTTACCTTTTACAAATTTACAAATTAACAATTTTATATATTACTCAAGTAGGCTTGCGTGAACTAAAACAAAAAGCATATTTTAGCGACTAACCGTTGAACCCAGTTGAACCGATCTCGGTAACACTTATGACGTCACCAGTTACAACCGGTATACAATAAACAAATTTCGACACGAAAATGAAAACGGTTACCCAGTGACAGAAAACAACAACTCGGTCTCTCGCGAAAAGATACTTAAAATCAAGTGAAATACAAATATCAATTTTAACAATTCGCAGACAATATTCAAAATGCTAACCATTGTTCGCTATACATAACTGACAACGTTTTTGCTAACAGTTCGGGTAACATTCCGCGACGTATTTCGATTAATACTTGCTCACGCTTCTAGCACTATTTCCCGTAGTTCTTCAACATTATTATAATTATGATGACTTGTATATACCTACATTATTTTTTAACATTCATCACAAAACAGTGAAGCGATGTTAAATCTGATGATCTGGCTGGCCATCTAATAATGGTGTTGCTAGCAATAACCTTATGTTCAAATCAATCATTTAAATAATTTATTACATTTCGGGCTTCTTGAATATAATCTTGTTGGTACCAAAACCCAATCTTATCTGCCAAACGTAAGTCATCTATGAAATCTTCTACTGGCGTTTGGATAATTTCTAAATACCGCTGAGCAGTCAATGTTTCGTCGAAGATCACAGATCCAAATAAATGACTTCCCATTATACCACAAAATACACTAAAATCGAATCGAACTTGACTTCGACGTGGAACTACAACGTGCAATTTCATCAAAACAAATGGTGTTCATTATGTCGATTAAAGACTCCGAATATTAGAGAAATAGGATTCATCTGTCCATAACACATACTAGACCTGTGCAATTATGTGTACTGTACTTCTGTGGACAAACCACCTACAAAATGCTAGCCTACAGTCATAATCTTGTGGTCCTAAAGTTTGGGCAACACGTAACGCGTAATGGTGAAATTTGTGCCTATTTAATATTTAAATAAGTTTGGGCTGACAAGACGGGAATTTTTGTAGCACTTGATAAGTGTGCAAAACATATCGTAATTCAATAACAGGTAAGATTTTGGCATTGATTACCTAAATAAGATTTTGCAAATACATAGGTACTCTCTTTCTGACAGATGATGGTACAAAGAGGTATTCTGTTGTTTTACTTTTCAAGTCTACTTGATTAAAGTATAAAATTGCTAATTTAATTAATATTTTGTTATTTAATTATACGTTAAGTTACATGGATAAAAGGAGAATAAAAAACTTTATTCAGAGATATAAAAATTAAACATGGCGCTGATTTAATTTAAGAAAGTTGTTATGGATATCTCGAAAGCTGCCATCTTGAATTTTTCTTTAACATTGATTTTAAATTCACCGTATTGAGCATATTACCTTTTATACGAAACTTTTATATTTAGGGAGATATACATATATTTGACTTGGAAGAAAATGGCGATTTTTAATTTTTTTAAGATAATTTCTGACTGGTTCTAAATCAGCACATGAAACTGCAAAACATTGCCCATTTAATCAAATCTCTATCTTTAATAATAGGGAAGCTGCTCATGAAATCCCATCCGACTTGGGACACCTGCATGCTACTAATACGTGTTTCGTATGGGAGCTTTTCATTCACCAAGAAGATATGATTGACCCGTGAGTGGCTTTTTATTGATTAAAACTCAATATTGCCGAATTCATCGCACCTTTTTCTGGAATAAAAAAACATATTCAACATGTATTACAAAGTTATATTAAACATTATGGTATTTATATACTTTATTTGGTAGACAGTAATTATATAGATTAGCACGGTAAACCGGGTCACATCATTGCAGTATTAAAAAAAATTCAATTGTGTTTAATAGATTAGTTCCTATAAGGGTTTTATATATCTTGTTAATATGAAATTTATAAGAAACCTATTATTAAGTTAAAAAAATTGCTCTGTATCAAGTCACGTCTTGGTGGGGAGTAATTTAATACACAAATGTACTCGTGCCTTTGTACCACTTATATAAAACCCAATAAGGTTCATAGTGACGCAACCAAGAGAGCGACAAGCGACGAGACTAGAGTAGCGACTTAAACAAAATGTTGGAATCGCGTCTCTGGCACTATAAATGCTAAGCTTTGACTGCAGGTTCTTGTTTTCGCCGCTACTCTAGTCTCGCCGCTTGTCACTCTCTACATCGCGTCACTATGAACGTACCTTAAGACGTGTCGTTGTAAAAAAAAAATAATGGCGTTTAAAATTGGTGTCACGATGTAAATAAGTATAGTATATTTGCATGGAAATGCCTTCATTGCTTATAGATGTAATAATGCAGGTTGTATCATTTAGTATGATTTATAATGAATACAGTGTTACAAAACTACACGAAACTTATCATAACAGTGCAGAACTTCAAGATTAAAAATTAAATTTAATATCTCCTTATAGAACGATATCGCAAATATCAATTTTTTATATTGAAGCTCTGTAGGAAGTGGCACACGAATTTTCACCTTGTGGGGATAAACAATGCTCATATCTACTTTTATAGACTAAAAGTTAAACCGTACTAAACCAGCACTACGCTACACTGCACTGGGCGCACTGGTACATACAATATAAGCGTCTCGGCAAGGATTCGAACCAAGAACCGTTCACCGGATGGACGTGCTAACCAATGTCTCCGGTGGTGCAATTGGTTAGCACGTCCGTCCTGTGAACGGAAGGTTCATGGTTCGAATCCTTGCTGAGACGCTTATATTTTTTAAATAAAATATTTGTTTGCATTTGATGGGTGTAGAAAAATACAAATTATAAGTAGAAACTATGTCTACTTAACAATTTTATTAAAAAAAAAACATTGGCAATTTCTACGCAGCGCAAGTTCGGTAAGCTTTCGAAATTGAGCGTTGTGCAGTGAAGTGTAGTGCTATGGTATGGTTTCACCCATGTAAAATGAAGCGACACGTCCTATACGTCACTAAGCAGTAATTGCAGTACACATATCAATGCCTAGATGCGCGACAAAATATTCTTCGAGAGGCAACTTTGTCGTGTCGCGTGCAGTAAAGTGTTGTTTCGCTCGAATGCGTTTACATGATATAAAATAATGAAAAGAATACTTTCTAACGAAATATGGCGCTATGTAAGCGCAATATGGTTCAAGAATGAAGCGTCGGGCTTTGTAGCGTAGTGCTGCTTTAATGCAGCTCAACCTTAAACAAAGATAAGATATTACCTAACTAAGCTAATTACGCCTGTAAATCTTAAATTATTTTTTCCGTCGACCGTGTATTTACATCCGTTATTAACATTCTCCACATCATACATTAATGCAGGGTCATTAATGCATGATTTTCAGTTAATGAACGATTTTGATGGTTTCCATGGTAACCAAAAAAATCAACAAAATCAAACGTCAAACTAAAACTCTATTCACTGTTATTATTAAGCGTGAAACAGAATCGAACGTTTTTTTAGTGTTTTGTGTTGCATGGAATTCTTCCAAGCAATGAAAGTGGATGAAAATTTTACATTAACTCCGCCGAAAGTGGCAGAAAGTGCTAATTCAGTATCATTAAATTTACTACCGGCAAAGAGCAGAAGTCTGTATAAAAAAACGTATGCCGAATTTATATCTTGGTGCAATGAGAAACAAGTAAAGCATTATTTCTCCACTTTAGAAAAATATACGGTCGACGAAAAAGTATTGTAACTAACTCTTACATTAAAATGCGATTAATGATCTCGAACATTAACGCGCTCGCTGCGCTCACGCGTTAAAATATCTCGATCATTAATCGCCTTCATTAATGTACTTGTTGGTTAAATAACTATTACTGCACTGTATTTTAGAGTGATGTTTGATATTATTGTTAATTAATACTAATATCTGGTATGCCTGTGTATAAATCCCTAAAGGTAATTGTATCTGCTTTTGTAAATTAAAGATAAATAGATGTAACATTCCGATAAAGATTAATTTTAATTTAATTAAACTACAAGTTAAAACTTTCTTTTTAAATTCTACTTTTATATTTCAAATGTTACCTACTAAATAATACATTATTTTAACATAATTTATCATGTATATTATTTATTTAATCCCATGTTTCCGAATATCTCAGGTGTCCTAGTCTTGATTCTAGAGTAACATGTTCTTTGAAAGGTTTTTTTGTGTTGATAAAACTTTCCATTCGCTTTTCTGCTTTTTGTAGTGCCTTTGCGTGTCCGTGCGATTGTTCCTGTAAAATTCAAGTTTTTAAATGATTTTTCAGTTTTATGTAATCAGGTAATAAGTGAAATACCTCAATCTCAGATATATTCCCACTTGTATAGATCAAATAAAACAGACATTTAAACTATCTTTCAAATACTTCGGTAAATTAAAAACAAAACGTAATTAATAGTTTATTAATAGTGGATCAGTCGATTAAGTTAGCACAGACTGATTTTACAAAATTCAATTTAAGCAGTTAAATCAATTTTAGAAAGAAATGATTGCCTAAAAGAATTAATTCATTATAAATTAATAAAAAAAATATTTAACACAGATACAAAATCAAAGCGTAATCATACATAAACAACTTGTTTTACTACCTTTCCATTCAAGAATAACATGGTCCGGCGTCTCCTCCACAATCTAGGCGTAGGTTGTCTTCTACTAACTTGAATCTCTTCAGGTAGGTTTGGAAATTGCCATGTCCTGATAGGAATTATGTGACATAAAATCCACCTTTCTAAAGCTGTATGCTATCCATGGTTTTATGTTCGTAATTAATGTTCTGGTTCAGCCGATTGTCGGACCCAGGTTCGCCCACGTTCTTTGCAATCTCTTAATAGGTATTTCTCGTTCAAGTGTTTTGATAACTGAGAAGTTGTTACTCTCTTGAAAATGAACAGGCTTTCCGATTCCTTCGCCAGAAGGAAAATCGGTGGTATACCAGTTATCACTTGTGCCACTTTAGCCTTCTAGTAAGTTTTCGAAAGCGTCTCGATGTTCTTTGAAGTCCAAAAGAGATGCCCAGGCTGGTATTTCATAAAGGATCTGGGATTCCGTCTTCGGAACAATTTGTCTCCCGAGCCTTGAAGGGTCTTTGAAAATAATGGCTTTAGTCTTCTCAGCGCCTAATTCAAGGTCATTCTTTTTTTCATCGAATTCCAGTGCCTCGTTCCTTTTAACCATAAGGTTTCCCGAGTCATTTACTGCTACAACCAGCGCCAGATCATCTACGTAGGCTATCATGGAAATACCATCCTCAAATCGTATGTGTAGATCATACAGGACATTCCATAGAGTTGGCCCCAATACGGATCCATGGGGAATCCCAGCATAAACCTCCATACCTATCTTAGGAGACGTCAGAATTTTCCTCGACTTTCAATATTAATAGATAATGTAACCATAATTCGATATATCAATGATTTCTTTGTTTTTTAGACATTTTTGCTGATAAGCATGGCTATATGTTGTAGTACTATTCGACACATATTAAATGTCAATTTCTTTCACTCAAGAAGTATTTTAAACGAAAACATAATCATTTATCTTCTGAAATAAATTGGTATTTAATTAATTGCTGTTTTATTTGACTTACAAGTGGAAATATAATTGAGGTTGAAAGATAAGTACTTACAGGTCATAATATAAATATATTAATTCAATTTTCATTGTTATTATATTGGTTTTATTGTTTTAAATATAATAATATACAGTGAGCGGCTAAATTATGGAAAAATTCAATAACTTAGTAGATTTTTTGAAAAATCGTAAATATGCAAGAAAACAATTAGTAGATTTATTGCATTTGTCCTATGATACAGTGTCTCGCTGTATGTAATTATCGCTGTGTAATTTATATATCGAGATACCTTGTCAGGTGCAAAGTTATGTAAGAACGGTAAAAGTGAAAATACAACGAATTGCAAATAAATTGTATAGGCAAGTCACAGTATTACAGGGCTAAGATCTATGCAGCAGGTTATTCACTAAACACGCCCGTCTTTATTTATAACAAAAATTAGTATTATTAACAAGTATTTTTAAAACAAAACATTAATTGAAGAACGGAAGAAAGTAAAACGTAATAAATGAATTTCAATTAATTTTTGAGAAAATCCACAAGTACTATGTTTGATGGATGGTGGTTGGGAGCCTTCAGTTGATATAAACAATTCGTACATTAAGTGTTATATTCCAACTTTTCTTTGTTCTATTTTGTTTCTCTCAATACAATTATGAAATGTATTAAGATAGATTTATTTTGTTTTGTGTGGTTAGTCTTCAATTAAGTGTTTGCTTTTTTTTACTTAGTTGCACTTTCAAGGCCTATTGCTTAGAGAATAAAAATAAAAGCTGCGATTCAGAATTTAATAAACTAAATATGCAGTAAAAATAGGATTCAATTTAGAAAAAGTGAACTTTTATTTCGTTTTTCAAATAGTGGGATTTCACCTTACACTGATTGGAAGAACTGCGAAAAAATTGTATTAGATTTGCTTTAGTTTATTCTGATGAAAATAAAGAAGGTTTAACCACATGTATATTTATATACACGTAAGTGCATCTAAACTTTATATATCTTCTTTTAATTTAGGTATATCTTCATCATATACTCGTAAAATAACAATTATAGTTCTATTTGTTGGTTTGAAATAATTCAATAATAGGTACCTAATCGTGGATACAAAATCTGGACAGTTTATCTTGAGATTTTCACAAGTTTTAATTGAATATCAAGCGATTGTGGTAGCTATGTGAGGACTATCTTTGTTAACAGTTTGACAAAAACCATATTTTTAACATAGTACTATAATACAATTAATAATCTATTACTATTACTTGGACAAGCACTTAGAAACTGTTTGTCCTTACATTACACTCAGTCAAACATGATCAGTTTACTGCATTTTCAGAATATTATACTATGGATTTTTTAACATTTTGCGTAATTAACAAACCTGTGTAAGATATGGATGCCGTAAGTAAAACATATTTTGTTCTTCGATTCTAAATTCGTTTCTTAACTTTTGCATATCTTCTGGCGTTACTTCTTTACATAAACGATCTTTCCCACGGTAAATGTGACCATTGGGCATGTGTTTTCTTCTAAATAAGGAATAAAATAGACGCATTTTTTAAATTGCTTTGGTATTTCGTTTACGTTAGGTAATAGACTTATTCTATATTTGTCACTTATGTCCCTATACTGCACTACTTTTATTTATACAAAAACTGTTGAGGTTAGATTAGAAAGTTGTTACCATAATTGAAATTGTGACAGCTGGCGATTGTACCATCTGTTGATAAAATAATGATTAACAGTAGACAAATGGAATTACAGAAATCTAGATACGAGCAAATGTTTAAATTATGGTTTTGTCCATACCATTGGCACTGAGAGCGGCTCCATAAAGTTAGCCCCTCACTATAAGTAATTATAATAAATCTTATTTTTATTCGTTTGTAGGTGTTTGATAGCCAATTTCCCGCGTTTGATAGTCAATAGTTTATTAGCAAACAATAAAACAAATTCTTCGGAAAAACCTATGTGATGTTAGCCCCTCATGTCGTCATTTTGCCACCAAATTCACTTTTATTTAAGCAGAATCGTTTGTAGGTGCCTGATAGCAAATTTCCAAAGCTTCATAGTTGATAGTTTATTCATAAATAATAAAACAAATGTAGTAGGACATTAGGCAGGCAACCAAAATCACATCAGAAAAGCGTCCTATCGAGAACATATTATGTAATTGTAACTCATCTCGGCCACATTTGCCATCGATTTTAAATTTCTTTGAGAAAAGTCGTTTATGCGTCGTTTATAGGTGCTTGATAACAAATTCCCAACGTTTGATATTTAATCATTTTTTAATAAGCAATGAAACAAATATTGCAGAATATTAGGTAGGCAACCGAAAAGACATCAGAAACTGCTCTTATGGGAATATACCGCTTAGATTTCAGGTGAAGCAACGACGGGGGAGTGTCCAAGTCCCCACTATAACTCGCTACCTTACTTTACTACCGCTCTGGTTAACGGAGGGGAGTACATATACGTAGTTGTTCAGTTGCGGGGACTGACACATGCGCTATAGAATCGTTGCGTTACCAGAAATCTTACCGGTATATAATGTGAATTTCTCATGGCATAATTGCCTGTGAACGTAAGTCTTAAGGCGCGAAATTCTTTCCCTATAAGAGAATGGTAATTTTTTTTGAATTTCTGAGCAAGATTTCTTAAAAATCACAAAAATATTGAATAAAAGAAAATAAGTACTATACCAAATATCAGGATGTTACCGCGGTAATAACATACTTCAAATTTTAAACATGAAAGAAAAACTAGTACGAAAAAACTTCAAGTTCCATACAAATCTTAACTTTTAAATTTTTCTTTTAGCACTTTTTGTTATTTTTTCTAAATTGGAAATATGTCAGTAACTTGGCAAGAAGCAGAAATTTGCTATTGCAATTTCTTTTTATCATTTATTTAATTTTATTTAATCGAGATTTCTAAAAAATTTACCATAGCCATATATGGAGATAATTTAGCCTCACACTTCACTAACCACGTAGCATTAACCCTTAACCGTTGTTCATTGCTTATTTGAATTTTTTACCTAAATTAAATTTTCGAGGCTTATGTCAAAAGTACAGCCAGGAAATAATCAAGATATTTATATAAAGATGGATACAAAGAAAATCGAAATTATTTTTAATGGGATCATAAACCACGATAGATATTATCAGATTATAAATTATTATTAATGCGCAATTAATATTTTAAACATCATTTATATTTGTGCTTTGTGTTAGTTGCAGCTAAATTGATGATTTTAATGACGATAATACATATTTACGATACCATATTCCCGCAAAATACATAACATAATTTATTGTCTGTTTGAATGCAATATTCAGGAATAATGTGTGTATGTAGAATATGTAGTACATGTATATTACGTAGGAAGTAGGTATGTATTTTTAAAGAATGAAATGTAAGTTGTCACTATGTATTAATTAGATATTGAGTATCAAATTTCGGAAAATCGCAAATCAAAACCTACAAACGATTCTACTTATAGAAAATTAATATCGACAGCAAATATAGTTATGAGAAGTTAAAATCACATATAATAAGTACATTTCACATATGATTTTCACATGTTTTCTTGGTTGCTTACCTAATATCCTGCTACTTGTTTTATTGTTTATTAATAAATGATCAAATATCAAACGTTGGAAATTTGTTATCAAATACCTACAAACGACGCATAAACGATTTTTCTCAAAGAAATTTAAATTCGATGGCAAATGTGGTCGGGATGAGTTACAATAACATATGTTCCCAATAGGACGCTTTTCTGATGTCATTTTGGTTGCCTGCCTAATACCCTATTACATTTGTTTTATTATTTATTAATAAACTATCAACTATTAAGCTTTGGAAATTTGCTATCAGGCACCTACAAACAACTTACAAACGATTCTGTTTAAATAAAAGTGAATTTGGTGGCAAAATGACGACATGAGGGGCTAACATCACATAGCTTTTTCCGAAGAATTTGTTTTATTGTTTGCTAATGAACTATTGACTATCAAACGTTATTATAATTGCTTATAGTGAGGGGCTAACTTTATGGAGCTCTCAGTGCCAGCTCCATAAAGTTAGCCCCTCACTATAAGCAATTATAATAAATCTTACTTTTATTCGTTTGTAGGTCGTTTGTAGGTGTTTGATAGCGAATTTCCAACGTTTGATAGTCAATAGTTCATTAGCAAACAATAAAACAAATTCTTCGGAAAAAGCTATGTGATGTTAGCCCCTCGTCGTCATTTTGACATCAAATTCAATTTTATTTTAGCAGAATCGTTTGTAGGTCGTTTGTAGGTGCCTGATAGCAAATTTCCAAATCTTGATAGTTGATAGTTTATTATTAATAAATAATAAAACAAATCTAGTAGGATATTAGGCAGGCAACCAAAATTACATCAGAAAAGCGTCCTATGGGGAACATATGTAATTGTAACTCATCCCGGCTACATTTGCCATCGAATTTAAATTCCTTTGAGAAAAATCGTTTATGCGTCGTTTATAGGTGCTTGATAACAAATTCCCAACGTTTGATATTTGATCATTTATTAATAAGCAATGAAACAAGTTTTGCAGAATATTGTGTAGGCAACCAAAAAAACATGCGAAACAAAGAAAAGAGGAAGTACTGGATTCAAATTGGATTTGAAAAAGTTAATAAAGAAAACTTAAATTATCAGTAGCACATATCAAATAGCACACACCAAATATGCCTATAACATAACCACAACTGTCAATATATGCAGTTTTATATTGTTTTCAGTCATTTTCGTAAACCAAAAGTTAACATTCAATTAACTTTTAGCGTACTGACTGAAACTCTAAAATTTTGGAAATCTAAAATCCTATTGGTTGTTTCTTGTCCGCTAAAAAAGCTTGCATGTGAAGCCACTTTTACATAACATGTCCGATAGGTCGCTTTTCTGATATAATTTTGTTTGCCTGCCTAATATCCTACTAGATTTGTTTTATTATTTATTAATAAACTGTCAACTATCAAGCTTTGGAAATTTGCTATCAGGCACCTACAAACGACCTACAAACGATTATGCTAAATTAAAATTGAATTTGATGTCAAAATGACGACATGAGGGGCTAACATCACAGAGCTTTTTCCGAAGAATTTGTTTTATTGTTTGCTAATGAACTATTGACTATCAAACGTTGGAAATTCGCTATCAAACACGTACAAACGACCTACAAACGAATAAAAGTAAGATTTATTATAATTGCGTATAGTGAGGGGCTAACTTTATAGAGGCGTTGTAGCTACTTACATAGGTTTTGCAAAAACGAATGCTTTATTTACAATTTTCGCAATTTGTCATTCATCTACGATTTTTTCCTTACAAACAAAATAGCTTAGTCCCACCGGAGGCATCATATCTTCATGTTTAATACAAAATATACAATTAATTCTTTCTAAATCGGCCAAAAGCTATAAAAGTTTAATTCGGTTATCGACTGAGCACTCTACTATATCTTGACCGCACCTTAGTGTCTAGTGTCAGCACGTGCAAAGTGAAACGTTTCACTTTAATAGTCAATGAGCAATCAAAGACCGGAATTCAGCTGCAGGACCCTATATATATAAATCTGCTCGTTTTTATAAAAATTTACTATCTTCAACCAATCTTAAAATTTCCGCTGAATAATTGTTTACATATACGAGTTTTCTACATGCGATTCCATCCTTTAATGAAGTGTTTTTATCAAATTCTCCTCATTATTCTAGAAGTAATTTATTGAAATTCCTATAATTATAAATTGACAAAAATGTGATGCAAAAATTTATAAATCTGGCCACTTGGGGGAAACAATAGTATCATTGATAAAAGCAGCAAGAGCTGAGTAATGGGTTGCATTATACTTTAGTAATTTTTTTAATATGACATTTCGTAATCTGCACACTGCACTTACGTTGGCAATCAGTGATAATATTAGTATTTAAACGTTTGTTTATACATATGTACTTTGTAGTTTGTTATAATTACAAATACTAACATTATACTGTTTTTCTGGTTTTTGAACTCGGCTAAATAATTCATAATGCCGCATTTTAGACTTGAAACTAACGTTTCTGCAGACACAGTTTCTCCTGATCTACCAAAAAAGATATGCGACATAATTTCTTCGAGCCTAGGAAAATCCTTACAGGTATTGTTTTTTTATTTATCTAATAAATTTAGATATATCTACGATTTTTTTAGTATTGTGTTGCAACTGTGGTACCTGGTGTGAACATGTCATGGGGTGGTACAAATGAACCTTGTGCACAAGCAACATTAGTGAGTATCGGAGCTTTAGGTGTGAGTGAAAATAAACAGCATTCAAAAGCATTCTTTGATTTGATCTGTACGGAATTACAAATCAGCCCTGAACGGTATGTACCTATTCAGTTAAATTTTTATATTTTCTCACATATCTTTTTTTAGAATGTATATTCACTACACAGATGCACCAAGCAGCGATATTGGATACAACTATTCAACCTTCGACGATATATTGGATTAATTGCAATTTATACAAATACAGTATGAAATATTTTACATGATTATATTACAGTAGAAACTTGATGGATATATTTTGTCATGTAATAAGAAATTATACATTAATAAATAATTTAATAGAAATTACCTAAATATTTTTTTTTACAAAAGAAAACGAATTTAAAAAATGACAACCAATGATGAAATTGCAACAGTTACTATCCTTCTAACAGGATAGTTCCAAATATCCCATAATTCATCTTTCTGGTAAACAATTGATTTTCTTTTCAGAAAAGATTGAATTTGTTCAATATTTTCATGTCAAACCCTCATTTATTTTTTGCCTTCCCAACTATGTAAGTATGAATAATTAAACAATATTCTTTGTAATTATTTTTCTATTTGTATAAAATGGCTTTAGCGGAAGAATTTAATTGTAGAGTTGGTTTATATTACAAAGATCAACATTGTTGCTCTAAAAACAAATGTTTGCAACGACCACTCAGATGCGTGGTTTTTATAGTTAGTAAACGCTTTTCAATTGTCTTGAACTAAAATGATAATTGACAGTTCAATTTTTTTATATAGGTTAGGAATTGTAATCATTTGCTTCATATAAAATTAGGCGTTTAAAATAACGGAGCAATTATGTGTTTACCTACATTGGAGACCATCTGTATAGTTAAAAATATTTTTAGGATATGCAGTACATAAATTGGGATAACTTAACTTTATAACTTTTTTCTCTAGTTTCATAAATATAGCAGATATCTAAGATCCACGTTGAAACGGGACAGCCCGTACATAAGGTGCGGGTAAAAAGATGTTATACTTTGATTCTACAATAAATTTTAGTTGATCTTAAGAGCGACCAAATGAACTGAACATTTTAAAACTGCTATCGTTGAAAACTTGTTAAACATATTTAAACATTTCTCATAGCGTTATTTTCCTCGAAATGAAGCAACACGATCAAAATGACTGAAAATGTACAAACTATCTCCACTGGAAAATGTTTCTAGACTAAAAGCTAAAACTATGTTCTTTACATTTTTTTGTTTGTGATTATTTAGAGCTCAGAGCAAATGAAAGCAGTTTATTTTACATACATATGTATTCCTCATTGCATGCCAGACTTTCATATGTATATCCAATGTATGCTTTTTTAATTGTAAAATAATAAATAACATTTAATTTGGCAGTTATTTATTTTGATCCTAATAAAAACGGTTGTATTTACCGCGAATGTCATACCCGTATCTGCGCACATTTGCTTTAGTACTTACCTTGACAGAAAGAGAAAGACAATAGAGAATACAACATTCTCTATTGTCTCCTTTGATACTTTCGATAAATTTTAACATAAAATATAAAATTATGCATATACCGTAGTATTATGTAGTTAGTAGTTATGTACAATACATACATAGTATGTGCATAATACACATTTCGTGTGAAACGTAGTCTGTAAACCAGATATTTGCATTCTTTTGCTGTAAATAGAAAATCGGTCATTTCTTATAGTTTGATATCGATAGTTTATATTCTCACTTACGTTAGATCCATGCAATGAAAATCTGAAATACAATGTAAAATAGAAGAAATGACACTTTACTTTGTTAAACCAGTAGTAGTATTTATTTTATATTGCTAAATGTACCACAAAGAAACGGGTAAAATCATCAATTATATTGTATTTATAATTGCAACAAATTTATGGTATCTATAAACAAACTAAAAAAAATAAATTGTGATGATTCACGGCTACAAATACACCGTATGTATCCAACGCACAGAGAGGTATAATGCCCAATAATGCCAGGTCTAATAAGAAATTTATGTTAGGCATTCAAATATATCATCGGAAAGCAAAGAAAGAGTTACGCCAAGGCCTTTGGCCAAGGCCATACACATCGTACGCATTCGGTCAATTTTAAACAATATTTTCTATTACCTGATAGGTACGCAACTTTGGAACCAGAAATGCATATTTCGAAACTGATTTTAGTTACTTTAATATATTTGTTGAATTGATATTAGTAGAGTCCTCTATATACTGCTAGATGTTTTTAATCGGCAATTTTTTACGTGACCATCTGTTACGAATCGTCTATGGTATTGTACCCACTTTAACATACATATACTGGAGTATGCAATGCTTCTGCTAGTTTAATCGATAATATTTTTTGTAGCACTTTTAATGTCAGTAGTAGTGTAGAAGATACTTTTTTATCCGACCCTAGATGACTGCTTTTACATAGTCCGCAGTTAAATAATAGCGACACGACTGAGAAAGTTTTGTCTACTAGATATTTTAATAATACCTTCAAGCAATAACTTGCTAATTATCTAGAGTCTGAAACCTGGACTGATACGTATGACGTGTCTGATTTTAATGATAAATTTGATTATTTTATGAGCACTTTACTGTATTATTTTAATGTCTGGTTTCCGTTGAAGAATATTAATAGCAGACATTTAAAACGTGAAAGCTGGATCACGAATGAAGTTATTCAATGTAGAGAAAATCTTAAAGATTTACATGTGTTACAACAATAAAATATCCGATTTTGAATGATACATATAAATTTAAAAAACAAGAGTATGATCATCCGTGTTCTAATACTAAGAAGCATTTTTTCCCCAACAGATATTGATTTCTGACAATAAAAGTAAATCAGCTTGGAATGTGATTAAACGACTCACCAATAGAAAATGTTTACATCAGGATGATATAGTTATTCAATAATAATGCCATTATTAACCCCAAATTAGTTGCGTCCGAATTGAATAACTTTTTCGTAAACACCCCACACGAAATTTTGGATCAAATACCGACAGTAGAATTACCTTTCTCAATTCGTCAAAATGGAAACTCTATGGCTCTTAAAGAATATTCAGAAAAGGAATTCCTTTTGGTTTTTAACTTTTTAAAGAATAAAAGATCCTGTGGTCCAGACGATGTACCTTCGTTTCTTATTAAAGAGATGAGAGTTTTCTTGTGCAAACCACTTACTGACAAAAAATTGATGCAGAATTATCGTCTAGTGTTCGTCACATCTGCTATAGCTAGGCTATTCGAATACAATAGCATGCTTGGAAGGCTTAACTCCTACTTAAATAAATTTAATCTTATTAGTTGTTCCCGGCATGGCTTTCGCGCTGGGAAATCTACAGTATCTCCTATTTATGAATGTACAGGGTGTCTCTCTAGTGCGTCCAAGTAAAATATCGCCCCTTGTAAATATTTTTTCTGAAAAACAACACATGGCACATATTCCAAAATTACTTTCACTTATACAGAGTGTTCCACTTTCACTGAACAAAATACAACTTTGTTATTTTAAATACAATGGTATATTTTTTTTTCAATGCAATCGATTCTACGCATTATTTGCAAATGTTTTGTATTAGGGTTCCCTATCCCTAAATTCAACTGTTTCGAAGATATTAACGATTTTCCTTAATAATTTCTTATTGCACCATTTTAAAGAAAAATTAATATTGTAAAGCTCTTTGAAGCTTAAGGTACCAAACTTCTGCAAACGAAAGTAAAGGGTCATAGATACTGAGAACTGTCATAACTTTCAACAAAATTTATACAGGGTGTGCAGAAATTAGCAACCAATTCAGATTTCTTTAAACATTAAAAATTCTTTTTATTTAATGGCACATAGTAGTTTTTATTTCAGCACTGGATTCAGCAAGAAATTCTACATCGATTTGTATTAAGGTCTCATATATCTATTTTTATTAGTTTTTGGGTTATTAGATATTATTGATTCCAACTACGAAAAGTACAGGTACTATTGATGTTGTTTTTTGACCGTTTTTTTTTGTTAAACAATAAAATTTCTACAGGTTTTTCGGTCCTTTAATAATAAAAATCTTTATTTTCAATATTTTGTCACAATTCTGTGACTTCTTCAGGAAATTATATTAATTAAAAAGAATTTAGATTAACGTTGTTTCGTTGCGTAAAACTCTTATATTTATTTACTTATTTATTATTTTTACATTACAGTTACAAAAAGTCGAAAAAACATAAAACATAACCCTCATGGTTACCAGACTGTCTGAGCGGTACTGTTCATACATACATTCGTACGACACATGCGCCGACCACAATACACTTTTAATATAGAAATATCAATATATTATACATGTGGCCGCCCGCCTTGAAATCTGGAAGAATTTCAAAATAAAATGTAACAACTTAAAAAACATCGGGTGATTGAATATACTTAATTCAGTATTTCTTAAAAATTAAATAAATAGTTTAATGTATAAACTAAATCATGTAACAAACTTGTCTATATCTCAATAGGTAAAATACACACGCGGTTCACTGCGCGTTTTAGATCACCTTTAACACACCGTACTGTAACGACACGTGTCACACCATCGATGCCTGGGTGCAGACGCCACAATGCTGGAGGTTGGTTGTCGTCCTTTATGATGACCATGGATCCAAGATTTATGTTAGCTGTATTTTGCCGATATCGAGATTTTTATTGAAGTTGACTAATATAATCTCTGGACCATCGTTTCCAGAATTGAACATAAAGTTGTTGCAGAAGTTGATATCTATTTAGCCGATTTTGTGGTAGTTCTCGTACATTAGGATCAGGTAACGTAGTGTAAGAGCGCCCAATGAGGAAATGAGCTGGAGTTAATGGTTCTAGGTCGTTCGGATCCGAAGTTAAAGGTGTTAAAGGTCGGGAATTTAAAATTGCTTCTACTTGTGTTAGTATTGTTTGAAATTCTTCATAGGTAAAAACCGTATTTAACATTACTCTTTTTAAATGAAATTTAACACTTTTCACTCCCGCTTCCCAAAGTCCACCGAAATTTGGTGAGCGAGGAGGAATGAATTGCCATTTAATTCCTTCATTTGCAGATAAACCTTCAATACTATCAGCGTTAAACCTTAGAAATTCACCTAAATTTGAGAGCTCATTATGTGCACCAACAAAATTAGTACCGTTATCGCTAAATACATTTAAAGGTTTACCTCTGCGTGCAATGAAACGCTTGAAAGACATAAGAAACGAATTTGTACTTAAACTTGTTACAACTTCCAAATGTATTGCCTTTGTTGCAAAAAAAAATGAATAAACAAATGTATGATTTTGTGATTTTAGTTCGTTTTCCTATTCCATCCTTGATCGAGTACGGACCTGCGTAATCTATTCCAGTAGTGTGGAAAGGATACATGGCCAAGGTTCTTTCATAGGGTAACTGTCCCATTATAGGCATTAGTGGTTTGGTATTAAGCTTTGCACATACCACACATTTTCTAACAATCTTCTTTGCTACATTCATACCGTCTACTGGCCAAAATGTTTCACGCGTGCTATGTAAAAGTAGCCTAGGTGCTGCATGCATATGTTTTACATGTTCGTGTTGAAGGACTAACTCTGTAAAATGATTCCGTTTAGGTAATATGATAGGGTGTTTTTTGTCATATGAAAATTGTGAATGTTTAAGTCTACCACCTACACGAAGAACACCTGAATCTAAAAACGGTGTTAAAGCCATAAGTTTGTTTTTACGCGCTAAACATTGCTCTTTAGATAACTTACTTATCTCGTGTGCAAAGGCTGCCCTCTGTGTTATTTGAATTAGTTTAGTCATAGCTATCTCTAATTCTGGTACTGTCAAAGGACCACTGATATGATAATTTGATGATTTAGCACGCGCGTTATTTATGAATCTGATGCAGTAAGCTGTTACTCGTTTAAGGCGAGTCAAATCTGAGAATCTTTGAATAGGAAAATCATTAACTGCGCTTATTATTGTAAATGATTGAATTGCGCTGCGTTTTTCTGGAAGATTGCTCCAGTCTAAATCTTTAGATATATCATCCGCATGACTATATGAGCCTAATGCCAGCCACTGCGGCCCTTGCCACCACATCGTCTTATGTTTTAGTAACTCTGGTGAAATTCCTCGCGAAATTAAGTCCGCTGGATTGTCCTGTGACTTAACATATGCCCAGTTTTCTAAAATTGTTAATCTCTGAATTTCAGCAACACGATTTGAAACGTAAGGTTTCCACTTCTTTGGTTCTGCTCTGATCCAACATAATGTTATTTGAGAATCACACCAATAGTGTTCCCTAGCAAAATTTATTCTTAAGATTGTTTTAAATTTGTCAACTAACTGAGCAGCCAATACTGCTGCACAAAATTCCAATCTTGGTAACGTTACTTGCTTTAATGGTGCCAGCCTAGATTTTGCTGCCATTAAAAAAAATTCTGAATATCTGAATTGGTTGCTAATTTCTGCATACCCTGTATAAATTTTGTTGAGCACTGTCATAACTGTTGTTATGACAGTGCTCAGTATCTATGACCCTTTACTTTCGCTTGTAGAAGTTTGGTACCTTACGCTACAAAGGGCTTTACAATATTAATTTTTCTTTAAGATGGTGCAATAGGAAAATATTACGGAAAATTGTAAATATCTTCGAAACAGTTGAATTCAGGTATAGGGAACCCTAATACAAAATATTTGCAAATAATGCGTAGAATCGATTGCATTGAAAAAAATTGTAATGTAAAATTGCATTGTATTTAAAATAACAAAGTTGTGTTTTGTTCAGTGAAAATGGAACACTCTGTATAAGTGAAAGTAATTTTAGAACATGTGCCATATCAATTCAAGTAACCTCCGTATAATTGTTTTTGAGAAAAAATATCTACAAGGGGAGATATGGTACTTGGACGCACTAGAGAGACAGCCTGTACAATGTACTTTTAAATTCAATGGAAAACAAACATTTTCCCGTTGGCGTGTTTTATGACTTCACTCGTACGTTTGATTGTGTTCCGTATAAACAATTGCTAGATAAATTAAACGCGTACGGTATTCGTGGAAAAGCTGGCCAATGGTTTACTTCGTACTTAGTACGACACAGTATGTGCAAATTACCATGTACAAGTGTTGCCATTTATTTATCTGTTTTGGGTCCTACTTTATTTTCTTTATATCTCATTACATCTCATGTTACATTTTTAATCGATTACTTTATTGTAATGTATTCTGTCAGCAAATCAGCACAGAATGCAGCTAGAGCTGGCAATTTACTTTTGGAGGATCTTTTTAAGTGGTTTTCAGCTACTAAACTGGTATTTAAATCTTACTAAAACTGCTGTACTCTTGTTTCATACCAGGCAGAGAATAATTAATTTAATTTACGGTTTATATATAATAACACTTTTTTAAATTTCGAAAAGGATGCAAATTTTCTAGGAATTCATTTTACTGACACTTTGTCATGCAAACTACATTGTAATGATTTGTGTGTTAAATTAAGTAGAACTGCATACCAAATTCGAATATTGTGTGGTGTTCTAGACCTAAGCGCTATTAGAATATTCTATTTTACTTATGTAAAATCAAGAATGAGCTATGGTAGGGTATTTTGGGGTAATTAATTAGAAGTTTGCTTATTAGTGCATAGTCGCAAATTTTAACTAAATGCACGTTCATTGCTTGATCATTTCACAGGAGATAACTCCATGTTACCTAAGAAAAACACGTTAAATTTAACAGAAGATTCTCCTGCTGCCCTTGAAATTAAGCTTTATAACAAATTGCCTGTAAATTTTACTAAGCTTTCTAGCTCCAGGTTTAAAATAGAAATGATGCATCATTATAATTTTTATTCTTGTTGAAAATCTCTTTATTAAGCATTTTAAAAATAAATTTTACACGGCAGATACTTTTGTGACATATATATACAAACTGTCATACTCAAGACTTACTTGAATACGCACTTGATTTAAAGTTACACTGTCCATATATTTTTCTTTTAAATATCAACACTTCCTCCAAAAGAAAAATAGTTCTAAATAACATTTAAAATCATACAGATGTAACTTTCAGCACGCCAATCCTTTCATACAGCATCTCGTATCGGAGTTTCTCCAATGGCTTCGTAAGTAGATCAGCCAACTGGTTAGTTCCATCGATGTGTTCTAATCCAAGATCTCCATTCAAAAATCTTTCCCTGACGTAGAAGTGGCGGACCTCTATATGCTTTGATTTTCGATGATACGCTGGATTCTTGGACAACTTCACTGTACTAGCATTGTCGATGTAGAGTGTAGGAGGTTTGTCTTGACTGGCAATTCCAGTTCATTCAATCAACAACCTTTTCAACCAGATCAGCTCCTTTGCTCCTTCACTTGCTGATATTATTTCTGCTTCCATGGTAGATGTTGCTACTGACTTTTGCAATTGACTGGTCCATGATACAGCTCCATGGTTGAGAATAGCGACGACACCTGTTGTTGAACGTCTCGTGTCCTTGTCACCGGCGTACTCAGCGTCACTGTAGACCTTTAATACCTCCGTATGTAATTCCATAGTCTACTGTATTCTTCAAATATCTAAATATACGTTTCACTCGATTCCAATCTTGAACTGTAGGATCTTCCATAGCTCGAGCTGCTTTGTTCACTGCAAAAGCAATGTCTGGACGTGAGTCTGTAGTTAAGTACAGTAGACATCCTACTGCTTCGCGATAAGGAATTTTCGCAGTGATTTTGTCCTCAAGGTTACTCTCTTCGCGTCCAATTGGAGTAGAGACTCCATTCGACTCAGCCATTCCAAATCTTTCTAGAATTTTCTTTGTATAGTCCTCTTGATTCATTGCGATTGACTCGTCTTCATTTTGCTTTATCTTCATACCCAAGAAATTGTTGAGAGACCCTCTAGTTGTATGAAATTCCAGCTGCAACATTTCCAAGAATTCTTCAATTTCTGTTTTGTCACTGCCCACAACCAAACCATCATCAACGTAGATTACGACATACAAACATTTGCTGTTGCTTCTGCGGTAGAAGAGACATGGATCTGCGTCACTGTTTTGAAATTCAGCTTTCTTCATAAAGTCTACAAAACGTTTGTTCCAGCAACGTGGTGCTTGTTTGAGGCCATACAAACTCTTCTTCAGTAGACATACTCGGCCAGTACCATCTTCAAAACCTTCCGGTTGTTCCATGTATACTTCTTCTTCGAGCACGCCATTCAAGAAGGCTGTTTTGATATCAAATTGGTCAAGCTTCAATTTTTCTGCAGCGGCTACTGCTAACAAAGTTCAAATGGTATCATAACGTGCAACAGGGCTGAATGTTTCTTCATAGTCAATACCTTGCTTTTGTACGTATCCTTTGGCCACCAGTCGACCCTTGAAACGAACTTTTCCGTTGTCTGCAATTTTTTGACGTAATACCCATCGATTCTGCAAAACTTGTGCACCATTTGGACGTTTAACTAATACCCAAGTACTATTCTCATTTAGAGACTGCAATTCTTCATAAATAGCCTTCAGCCACTGATTTTTATCGCTAGACTGCAATACTTCTGAATATGAATTTGGATCCTTGCAACTGGTGATAGGAGATCCAGCCATATACACATAATCTCCACTAGTCATCCATCTTTCTTCTTTTCACGTTTGCCTTTTCGTCTCTTTTGATCATGTTCGGTGTCTTTTTCTTCTTCATCTGATACTTGACTTCCTCCGGAACATGATGTCGTATCGGATTCTTCTTCAATGATATTTTCTATGCTCTCGTCGTGGCAGACTGCTTCGGTCTTGTTCACATCGGGCAAGGTTTCTTCACATGGAACTTCAAACTCTGCAATGCCGGTGCGCAGATTGCAAACAACTTCAGGTTTGAATTTTACGTCGTGACGAGTTTCTTCTGAGAAGGAATCCAGATCCTAAATCCATCTCTGTCGTTCACATACCCAACTAGATGCCCATGAACGGCCTTGTCGTCAAATTTTGATCGGAAATTCTTGTTTACATGCACGTAGCATTCAGTACCAAAAATTCTCAGATGATTTAAGTTTCCTACTGATCGTCCATACCACAGTTCATATGGAGATTTGTTTTGAATGGAAGAGTTCCCAGTGCGATTCAAAAGATATGTGGCAGTATTACATGCTTCTGCCCACAGTTCTTTTGGCAACTTGCTGGAATTGAGCATAGAACGTGCGCATTCCACTATGGTGCGGTTTTCACGTTCGGCAACACCATTTTGCTGTGGTGTGTAAGGTGGAGTAATGCAATGCTCTATACCTCTTTCTGCTAGCAATTCAGACACTTTCTTGTTATCGAACTCTTTTCCTCCATCGCACCTGAACTGTTTGATAACATGGCCATTTGTCTTGCCTGCATTCAAAAACTGTTTCAGGACGGTGCTGACCTCACTTTTCTGCTTCAAAAACAAAACTCGGCGAAACTTGCTGAAATCATCTTTGAAGCACACGTAGTACCGCGCTTTTCCGAGAGACATCGTAGCCATGGGTCCATTCACATCGGCGTGGATCTGCTCACCAATAGCTGTTGGTCTATTCACTCGATTCCTGAATGGTAATCGAGGAATTTTTCCCAATGCACATCCATCGCAGAATTCTTCCTTTCACCCTTCCACCTTGATGTTCATCTTCTTCAAGACGCTTCTCACATGTTGTTTATGTTGATGGCCGAATCTCTCATGATAAATTTGTAGTGTGTCCGACGATGTCACCAAATTTACTTGAATAGGTTGTGCAGATTTTACAACGCATATATCAAGTACGTATAGACCACGGCTGACATATCCAGTCATCATCTTTTCGTGCGGCTGCTTTCACGGAGAACAAATGTGCACTTGCTTCAGGAACATAAAGAACATTTTGTAATTCAGCATTTTTCCAGACGTTATTCAAACGCACTTGAATTTCCACAGTTCCCTCTCCATGAGCTAGCATGCTTACACCTCGTTTTCCAAGCGAAATCTTCTGAGGAACAGCGAACTTTGAATACGATACAAAATATTGTTTATTCGTAGTGACATGTTTGGTAGCTCCACTGTCGCAGTACCATTTGTCGGCTTGAATATAGTTATCGACTGAGGCACTAAAACACAAGACAAAAAAGGAGTTTTCTTTTCGTACTGATTCTTTTTCACAGGACACTCTGCTGCCCAATGACCTAACTGCTTGCATTTATGACAGGGAAATTTCTCTTTTCCACGTTTAATATTTTTCTTCGATTTTTCACCATTGTTACTTCTATTTTGCTGATTCTTTTTCTTAAAACCACCGCGTACAACAAACGCAGCTGATTCCACCATGCTTTGGTCACGGAATTCAATCGTGCATAATTTTTCAATCAACAAATTCACACTTTGATTTGCCGACGGAATTGTGTCCCACAAATCTTTAAAATTGTCATACTCTTTCCCGAGCGTAGATAAAATTCTACCATTTAAAATTCTTTCGGACAAAACATTTTCCTTGTGCTTTTTCAATTCGTCGTTTAAATCCACGAAAAGCTTCTGCATCTTCGCAACATGTGTGCTGATATCTTCTTTGTCGTCACGATGAACACGAAAAAAGGATTCGATCAACATGTTTAATCGTTGCGTACTGCTACGTTCGAATCGCGCACATAATTTGTCCCAAATTTCACTTGCGTGAACGCATGTTAACACGAGCTCGGCAACAGATTTTCCTAGTGCACCTACTAACAAACTTGCTGCTTTCGCATCATCCTTGAACAACTGTTGACGCACACCCTTTTGTTCTGCAGTCGCGTTTTCCTGTAGTTCAGGACACTCACATGTTCCGTAGACAATGTCTTCAAGTGCATACGCCCGAAATAACATAGACACATGCCATTCCCATTGCGCCCAATCTTCAGGTCCTTCGTGTTTATCCACTTGTATTTTATAGTCACTACTACCGGTAGCCATTTTTAAAACTCACACAAAATTCAAATCGGCACGAGTTTACAAACTTTCCACGGGCAAATGTTCGTAGAATATATTTATGACTAAAGTAAAACACAGGTTTGCAATTATTCACGCGCGATCTGGGCCCATGACCTGTTGAAAATCTCTTTATTAAGTATTTTAAAAATGAATTTTACACGGTAGATACTTTTGTGACATATATACACAAACTGTCATATTCAAGACTTCTTTGAATACGCACTTGATTTAAAGTTACACTGTCCATATATTTTTATTTTAAATATCAATTCTGTTAGAGAATATTTTAGTATTAATTTAGATAATTCTATATAAAATGTAGGCATATATTTTTTTGTATGACCTGAAACTTATGTTTTCAATAAACTATTATTATTTGTCGGATTTTAGCAAGGCTTTAATATAATATACGTGCCATCGAAAAAAAACATAATTGGTGTAGGCTATGAAAATGCTTTTGATCGTTGCTTTAGCCACTACCACATAATGACATTTATTATTTGACATTTTATTGTAATCAAATTTATAACCTCAAATTAAATGTCAAGGAATAAATGTCATTATGTGAAAGTGGCTAAAGTAACAATCCTTTCACATAGCCTACTCTAATTACGATTTTTTTTGATGTGTCTATATAACTGAAACTCAACTGTTACGGTGTGAGACGTGTTCCGAACACCTTATTAGCATTATATCTTATTAAGCTTCATTTACATAGAGGGTAGTGGGAGTTGTAGTGTAAGAGTAGTGGAGTGCCGAAGTTAGTTTTCATGTATTTAAACGAGAGCATTTACATAAACAGTGCGACAGTAACGGTGGTGGAGAAGTAGTGCCAAAGTTCGCAAACTCCAAACATTCCCACTACACTACCGATACTTATACCAACGCGTCTGCGCAGAACAATCTAGCGATAACAGCTGTTTTGTTGTGTTTACATTTGACTATACATCCATTACCAACTATCGTCGTTACGCATGCGCAACAAAGCAGTCGCATCGCCACTACTTTTCTTATGTAAATGCATTTCTGCACTACAATACACCTTCCACTACTCTTACACTACAATTGCCACTACCCTCTATGTAAATGAAGCTTTACAAGTCGAGAGCAAATAGTTCGAATACAATGCAAGGTTGGAACGCTATACACTGAACCCCAAACATTCGTTAGAGGACTATAAGCTAGATGGCGCTGCTAAGATGGTACTAAATGTTAGATGGCGCAATCACCACAGTCGGTTTAGAAATATGACAAACATCCGGGATGGTGCAATCACACTACGACCGTTGTAAATTAGTTTATTAGTAATAAAAAAAAATAATGTAAATGTACCTATTTTATTTCTTTCAAAATTTGTAATATAAATGTGTTTTATTTATTACAAAAACATATATAATACAATATTTTCTTTGTTTATCGATGATTCACTTAATTCCACGGGAGCACTGCTGCATTATTCTTGAATAAATTCAATTGGAATATATTTACCAATCGCTGGCAGTATCCTTAAGAACACATTTTTTCCTACAAATGTTTTATTCATTTCTTCCAATGTTTCGCTCAAATCTCTAAATCTGCTAGGAATATTATATCACCAACGTCATCCAGATTAACAAAAATTGATAGTCCATACTTTGTGGTAATTAAGACATTTTTCTTATTTTATATGTTTTGTTCTGCTCCAAGTCACTTAATTTCTTGAAACCATACGAGTATGAGTTTAACTTATTAATAAATTCATAATGGTGCGATTTATAGCTGTCAATGAATAAAGGTGCTATAATCACGTTCTTTATAAAGTTAACTGTTAACTGTTGATGGATGAGGTATTTACTAGCAGTATTTACATTTATTCAATAACGCCATCTAGCATATAAAAGGGGACAAAACCGCCATATAGCGGACAAGGGACACACTTCTAGTACGTGCATTATACAGTTTGGTCCAGCTGCCAGTGATGAGTCATCGGAGAGCCGTAGTATATAGTGTCTGGCTTATACAGGATATCCACATCAAGTGGCTGGAGCTGTAAACACATAGCCTATCTACTGATCTCTTAAACCATTTTAGTTGGTGGGGCTGTTAACATAATCGCCACCCTATACAAAAAATATCTTGTTGCCAAATTTTTCATTATCCTGTATACAAAATAATTACAATCTTTTGAAAAAACTTAGTTTAGGCATTTCCTTAAAAATTATTGACTGACTTCTGTATATCGAGCGATTAGTTTAAGAATATTCAGATTTCCTTTAAGTTTAGCAAAATCAAGAGGCGTAAATCCATCTTCAGTTTTAAGATGAACATCTGCTCCTTTTCGCAGTAGCATTTCTACTAAATCTTGGTTTTCGTTGATTATAGCTATGTGGAGCACTGTATAATCATGTTGATCTTGAACATTAATGTCCATTCCATTATCTAAGAGTAGACTAACAATTTTTGTCTGTTTTTCCTCTGCAGCCCAATAAAATGATCGAAACACATCTGGGTCTTGAACACTAATATGTTTCATATTTTCCAAAAGTGACCAGATGATCCTTATATTTTTTATATTCCTTTTTTTCGCCTTCTTTGCGCTAGCAATGTTTGTATACATTTTGCGTACGATCAAGTAGAAATATCTCTTGCCGCTGGAATTTCTTATATCAGGGTTTAGCCTTCTTTTCTTTCTTTTTGTTACTTGTTTGGAGACAACAGTGTATTGTTGTACTTTGCGTAGCCCCACGTGAAAATGTGTTTTGCCTTTGTAATTTGCTATAGCAGGATTTTGATTTTTCTTCATATTCTTAAAACCAACAATGTACTCGCAAACTTTCCGTACAGCTAAATGGAAAGGTGTCTTGCCTTTGTAATTTTCTATGTCAACGTTTGCGTTTTTCTTTAACAATAACATTACAACATCTTCGTTTTCTTCAATTACACCAATGTGAAGAGCAGTGTTGCCCATATTATTTCGGATATTCAAGTCTATGTTTTTCTCTAATAACATTTCCATAACATTAATATACCCTCCACGGGCACAATCATGGAGAAGAATGATACTCTGCGTATTATCATTAAGGATGTTTGCTCCCTTGTTCAACAATAATCCAACTATGAACGCGTTACCTTTAAGTATGGCTAATCTCAGAATGGTATCATTATTGGATGTTGGAGCATTTATATCCGCCCCTCCTTCTAACAATATATCCACTATGTTGGAATATTCGCAGTCTACCGCAATTTCAAGGGGACTTCTGCCTTCTTTGGTTCTGCGGTTCACGTTAGCTCCTTTTTCAATCAGTAGTTTAACAAAATCTACATGTCCTTCAGCTATTTTTAAGTGGAGTGCTGTATTACCTGAAGGATCAAATGAAACATCAACGATTTCGCTCCTACTTAATAATAATCTCGTTGTTTCCTTTAGGATTTTAAGAAAGATTCAATTTCATTTTCTGCGGTGTCAGCTAGCAGCATCCTGATAATATCTGCCCGTCCTTTTACTGTTGCTATGTACAGAAGGGTGTATCCATGTGTACTGTGGCTATTGACCTTGATATCTCTATCTAATAAGAGTTTAATTATATTAATATCTTCTAAACATACAGCAAAATAGAGAGCTAAAATAGCAAAGTTGCCATCAACGGTGACGTTTGCTTGTAGTAACAGCTTAAGAATATTTATATTTCTTGTTTTTATGGCTAAAAGTATAGAAGTAAAACCATCTTTGTTTACAGCATTTACATCTGCTCCATTATCTATTAATAATTTCACGAGATTTTCATGCTCATTTTCAACAGCAAACTGCAAAGGTGTACAACCAAATTTAGAGTAGGAGTTTACACGAGCTCCTTGTTCAAGAAGTATATTAACAGTAACCGAGTGTCCATTCTCTACAGCTAGATGAAGAGGTGTACAAGCATGCTCATCACAAACATTCACGTCAACTCCTTTGTTTAATAATAATCTTACAATACTATTGTTTCCCATGTGTGCGCCAAGACAAAGGACGATAGCTCCACATTTACGGTCAATGTTTACATTTGCTTCTAGTAGTAATGCGACAATATGTATTTGCTTTTTTTCGGCAGCTAGAAATAAAGGAGATTCACCATCTTTATTTTCAACGTTTGGGTTTGCCCCCTTCTCCAATAACAGCCTTACTAGTTTAATATTACCGCTGTTTGCTGCAACATGAAGAGGTGTATAGCCATCCAGATTTTCCGTATTTACTCTTGCTCCTTTTTTTAAAAGTAAGCGGATCATGTTTATATCCTCCTGAATAACGGCTAATAAGAAAGGCGTTCGACCTTGGTTGTTGTGAGCATTCGTATTTGCTCCTTTCTGTAGTAATAACTTGCTAATTTTTTTGTGTCGGAACCATATGGACATCTGAAGAGGTGTATTGCCTTCTTTACATGAAATTTCCGTATTTGCTCCGTTTTCTAACAGCAGCTTGATGATATCTATATTCCCCGTTTTTGCAGCTACGTAAAGAGGCGTATTACCGTTTAAAATACATTGAGTATTGATATTCGCTCCTCTTTTTAATAACACATTAGTGGCATTGCTGTTATTAGCTAGTACGGCCTTGAAGAGAGGCGATTCTCCAATCCAATTTGCAATATTTGGATTTGCACCTCTTTCTAATAACATCTTCATGACAGGAATGTTACCAGACATTGTAGTCAAGTATAGTGGTGTTAGACCGAATTTGTCTGGAACTTCAACATTAGCTCCATTGCTCAACAAAAATGTAACTGCTTCAGTAGAATTTACATATAGGGCTACGTGGAGAGGCATTAAGCCATCTCTGTTTGGCAGATTTATATCACCACCTTCTTTTAATAATACTTTAAGCAGATTTATATTGCCGGAAGATACAGCATCATGGAGAGGTGTACCTTTAAGAATTTGCCTGAACTTATTGTTGACATATTCGGCTTGTTCTCCTGCTTCTGTAGTATCCTTTGATTCGCTTAATAGATTAATAATTTCTTTGTGGTTCTGTTTGACAGCGATATCCATTGCTGTTTCTCCATGTTCGTTTTTCAACAATAGCGGTGCTTTATAATTTAATAAACATCTAACTATCTCTAAATTTCCAAGTGTTACTGCAAAATGCAAAAGAGTATTTTTATCTGTGCGAGAATGACCACTATGAGCTCCAGCTTCTAATAACATTTTAACTACATTAACGTTCATTGTTCTCACGGCTAACCAAAGCGGGGTTTCTAAATCTGTTGCGATAATTAATGATTCCGGTTTTGCATCCGCCTGTAATAATAATTTAACAGCGACCTCATTTTCACTTCTTTTACAAAACAGTTTTTCATTAATATTCCCTATATTTTCCGATCTGAGCAAAGAGCAACGCATGACACTGTAATGTAAAGGCGTACGAGTAAAGTCATCTATTGCATTTACATCAACTCCAAGTTTAATAAGGTGTTGTATCATTGGTAGTTTACCATAGATGCAAGCTACATGCATGAAAGTTAGTTGCCCTTCAAACCGTAAGTCATTAGTCCACACGGCAGTTTTACCTGAAACTGCTCCTAAGGATGCTTGATAAAAATTTTGAAACATTTTGTTGTTCAAATTTTGCAACCATACTAAATCCGCTATCATATCGATGGAACTTAATTTGATAGCTTCGCAAAATAACATGTGAAAGTATTTCGTCGGGAAAACTACAGTTGAACAATTATTTTTCGCAATTTTTCTTCGATACAAGTTTAAGTATATTTTTATAATTTCTATTTTCTCAAAGATACAGGCGAATTCGAACACCTCAGGTTTAATATACTCAAATGAATTCCAGTCCATTATAGTGTCACGTTTATCCATATAGTAACCGTTCTCTAACATTGCTGTTACAACGAATTCCAATCTACGATAATTCGCTGATAAACTTTTTGAACACAAGCAATTAATAACCGCTGCATGAAGAGCAGTTCTTCCTAATTTGTCAACAATATCCCAACACGTTGGATCCTTTTTTATAATGTCCTCTACTCTATTAATCGTCGGTGAATGTAAAATAGCTTTATGCAACTCTACATCTTCAAAGAGAATATTTAATATATGTAATATATTCTCGTAAAATATTTGTCGGTAGAGATATTTGGCGGTACTTTTGTACACACGTATTTGGTGAGCTTTCGTTATCCAGTAAGCAACTAAAAATTCCACGAAAGTGCGATGATAAAATATTGGATAATTATCTTCATCGAAACGAATAATTATACCGAACTTGGTTATGTCAGATACTTCGTTGTCGACGATCCAATACAGTTCTTGCCCAATGATCTCCTTGCCGAACATCACAACTAACGCCAGCTTTTCAAATGACGATACAGTTCGTTCCACTTCAGAATCGTATAAGACTCGATAAGTCCTCTGCAAACAATCTCTAATCTTCATATTTATAACTTTTTCGTAAAGAGTAAACTTGGTAATGTTCTTAAGTTGTTTCGGATCTGCAGAAATCATCTTCAAAAAACTTAAATATAGAGGATTTGTCAGTAACTCAGATGGCACTTTTTCTAATAGGTCCTCGTTTAATTGCCAATATGAAAGACAATCTTCTTCTTCTAAAGGGTCTATTTTGATTAAACGAACACCAAATTGGTCCATTAGTATTTTAGAGTTTTCAATTCGTGTTGCAATAATTATTTGCGCTCCAGAATTAACAATAACCTGAATAAAATCTAGCACTTCTTTTTCGCAAGCCAGCCTTATTTCATCAAACGAATCTAGTATCCAAATCAGTCTTTTCTTCCTCCACAAAGTACATACAAAATTGGTATATTTTTCTTGTACATTTTTCTGAGCCTCCTTAAATATATAATCAACAATATCAATAAATTGGATTTTACTTTTATTTAAATCAATTTGTAAGTTTATTAAATCGTAGAGTATAATGAAATCCGTTGTCGAATAGTTATTGCACATCCATTTCAAAAAGCTGGTTTTACCTATACCAGCATCACCGGTTACAATAGTAATTTCACTAGCTTCATCTCTAATTTGGTCGAAGAAATCATTCTCCGTATATACACCGCCATTATAAGAAATATGCTGTTCCAAATTCTTACAATGTTGAAATCTTACCAAATCCAACTTACTATCTCTTACATCAATATCAAATATTGGATATCCAAAACGACAAAACGTACACCAGTAATATTGGCGTTTCTCCATTTCAACAATCTTTATAAAGTAAGTTTTCATTTTTATTGTAATTAGTTCATTTTTGATATCATCTGGATTGCTGAATTGCATGCTCCCTTCAATAGAATCTAAATCACCCCATATCAAACAAATTTGCGTCTTCTCCGAATTGAAAAACGATCTAGGAAGTGTTGCTCTTCTCAGCTGTCGGCGAATATACTGAAGTTCATTAAGTTTCGTAGGCTGTCCAATTATCGGAGTAGATTCGTTATTTTTATAGATGAACAATGGATCGCCGTATTGATCTACAAAACAGTGGCTTAACATATGTGGATCTCCTTCAATTAGGAATAATTTTTTATCAAATCTTCGGAGGTGATAAGTCGTATAGTATTGAGAAATAATAGGATGCCGTCGGATTATTTGAGTGCTCTCGTTTATTTTACCAGGAGGGCAAGATATTGTAATGCTTTGTCCTATGAGATAGGGTTCTATGATCTCCGAAATTTCTGTACATTCGTCGTCTTCTATAATAAATGCCAAATAATTACTGCCTTTGCAGTAATCTTCCTTTACAAACGAGATTCTCTTCCTCATTATATGAAGTATGTCTGTACAAGTTAATGTTGACATTAGCTCATTATCGTCAACTAATAAATCCTTAAGCGTGATTGGTTTGCGCCCTTGAAATGAAACTAACGTTCTTTGCAGAATTTTGTTTTGTAATTCGAAGTTATTAATGCTACTTAAACAGCTAAATATATTCAATTTGGAAGCAGATACTTCATCAGATCTGCTAGTCCAATCATCAATTATGACGTAGTTTCTCGCCAAATGTGCATATCTCTCAAAATTGCTTAATTTAATATGTGCTTTCAAAATGAGGGGTAAATCGCCACATTTCCACAATTCTATGATTAATAGTTTTAGAGTATGGGGTGGATCAAGCCAGTATCTAAACCTTTTGGTTTTAGAATGTGCTATAAATTTTTTAGTTATTTCTTTGTCTATATAATTGTTTTCAGCAATGCGCTTTTTCCAATCAATATCAATATTCAATAATGTGTTTAATCTTTGAAGTAAGCATTTGTATAGGTAAGATTCAACTCGAAAATTCTGTGCGTAATTGATTGCTGTAATATCATGTTGCAAAGTAATTTCGTTAAAAATGTTAACATGAGTCTCATCAGCAAGATCTTCGAGTGAGATTAAAGGTGGCATAGTATCGGAAAATCGAATTCTCTGTACTTCAGTTTCAAATACTTCTTTTCTCAGTCCTTGTTTATAAAGGCAATCGTCGTTAAAATAGTCTTTTACGTAGTTAATTATTTCTTTTGCGTTATGGATCTCACACGCTTTCTTTATTAGTTCATTCATTTTGTTAAAATTTGGTTGTTCTAAATATAGGCAGCATCGATCGAAGAACTGTTGATGTTGTGATTTTTCCAGATCTTTGCATGCAAATTTCCAGTATCTATTACTAAAAGGAAGTAAAATATTGTTTAGCGTGTTGTCTTTTTCGAAATATGGGTATACTTTTAATTGGAATGTACAGTCTTGGCGAAGAAATACCGGCATTTGTATACTTTTATCACAGAAAATGGCAAATCGTATATTATTCTGAGGAATAGCTTGGCGGCATGTCAGTTTTGGATTGCCTAGAATCTCATCGAAACACTGGATATAATCCGATATGAAATACTCAACCCTTTCCCCTTTCAAATTATCGCTGACGTTGAGTCTTTTCGTTTCTTTATATTTTACCTGAATTAGACTCAAATACCAATCGTCCTGGTCTTTTAGTTTTACTCTGGCGATGACATCGTCAAATTTACCGGCAGATTTTTCACTAGAGTAGATGACGTAATCGTCGACGTGATCGTTTCCAGACAGTTCCGCGGCCAAAAGAGTCGTAACCCCGTATTGGTACAACATCCCAATCTCTGACTGCGACCCTTTTGTTCTCTTCATCGTTGAAAAGTTTCCTACAAAAGGAACAGAATGCAAAATTGTAATACCTAGGTAATTTAAAAAATATCTATATTTGAATGAATTAAGTTAGATCTAACATAGACATGTTTAATGTTTTTAGTAATATTATACACTTCTGAAGCCTTTTCAAAGATATATAATGTTTTTTATATGTTTTACTAAATGTGTTAATTGCACGTTGAACTATCTTCTGTTGACGTGCGATAGGAACATTATGCGGTTAAACCTAGGATAGATAAAGGTTCTTAAATATTTAAGTTAGTCTCAAATTCTGTTCTGTTGCACCATAGTAACATGTACGAAAGTTTAGTAAAGTGTAGATTATATGTGGCAACGTAGCGTATTATCGATGAAGATGAGTGTCTTTTTGCATAGTTGATATATAGAAACTATTTAACATCAAACGTCGCAGGTTAACAGAAGTTGTTCGAAATTTCGGATAGTATTCGTCTAGGTTAGCTATTCTTCAAAAATGGAAAAAGAAAAAAGACAATGCGATTAGCCAATTACATCCTGATAGAAAAAGGGTTTCAATGTGCGCGCCAATTAAACCAATGTTTGCCCCTCACTGTATCCACACCTTGACGCAACTCCTGGAGCGGGTGATGGGGCTTGCACGCATTGAGAATATAGAAAGCTATGCTTCCCTACTGGTAAGGTCATCAATGGCGGATAGATTTCTGTTAAAATGCCAGACTAAGATGGATCACCAGTTCATGAGTCGGCTGTCTCGCGGGGATGGGGTGTTGCTTAACCGCCAGATGGAGAGGATGGAGAGGTGACAAGCTCACAAAAAATCTAAATCTTAAGGCAAAGGGATCCGACCGAAGGCATGCATGGCTAAATACATACACTACAAGGATTAGTCTGCGAGGACCTCAACCGTGGGCAGTAGGAGAAACCCCGTTGTATTTACCCGTCTATCCTACATACGAGACTTTGTAGACATGGACTGTTATTTCCTTAGCTACTCGTGGGATTCATCATGGGTAAGATTAAACAAAATAAAGAACGGGGTGTTACCGCATAGACTACCAGGACGACTGGTAGAGACAAACGCTATACCACTGCAATGGGAATCATAGAAAAAGCTCGTCTTACGACACCCCTTCGTGTATTAGGACAACCTGGAGACGCGGACGATGCAAAGAGGAAGGGCTTCGCGGAGCAAACGTAAAGTGGAATCTGCGCTTCTTTAAACAGGGCTTGCCACCTAAGCAAGCCAGCGTAAAGGTCGGCCAGCAAAAGCAAGAAAGGGAGAAGTGCTTATCATCAGCAACGGCAGGGACAAGGCATGGCAAGCGGGGCACTGAGCACATCTCACTTACCCAAGCGCCCCGGTATAAAAAAAGGTAAACCGCCGGTACAGTAGGCAGTGATCCAATGTAATCACCAGTAAAATATCTAGGAATAACTTTAAACACAAAACTTCTATGGAACTGGCATATCTAACTGACAATGAGTAAGGCAATAAAAGCTATGATGATGATATGCCGCAACCTAGCAGGTAAAACAGGGTGTGTTGCAACTCAAACATACGGGGTGGTAACCTGGTTTCAGAAGGTTACACAAGTCACAACCAGGAATGGAGGAAGAAAATAACTTTCTTACGAAGCTAAGTACCTAATAAGAGAGAATGGGCGGAAGAAGCCTCCACCTACTTCCTAACAGCAAACACCATTCAATGGTATGTGGATGGTTCTGAAACCGACAAAGGAATAGGTGCAGGGGTATTCGGGCCAGAGACTCAATATTCCGAGCCAATGGAAATTTGCTCTAACGTCAATGTGATTGGAGGATGTTCAATTGAACCTGGGCTGGAAGTATCGAAAGCAAACTATTGCAATTTTCTCCGATAGTCAAGTAGCCATAATGGTGCTGAGTTCTAGCATCATTAGCTCGAAATTAGTCTTTCAGCCTAATAAAAATTACGGTCTAAGATGATGTTAAAAAAGTTTGCAGTGATATAAATAACAAATGCAAAGTGAAAAAATATACATCGTTCAAAAGAACAAAATTCTAGTTTGGAAATTGTAAAATGTTTCAGAAAATGTTGCTGAGTTGATTAATATCAGTTTATACCTTCGACACACGGACTACCGTAATAGGCATCACAGATAATCATTATAGATATTCATCTTCGTTAACTTAACCTACAATAGACCTCAAAACAAAACATTAAACGGCCAGAAAATGAACATACTCATGTATGTCAGCTGTCATCAGTTGACAGCTGGACAGCACCGCATCTATTGTAATGCAAGCGCGCTATTTTTAAGTGCATTGGCGATGTTAACCGATTGTCGGCCGGATTTTTAGACCATCGCCGTTTCTAATGGCCATAAATTAAAATGGCGATACAGTAGACTCCCGTAAGTTTGGCCTCGGTTAATTCGGTCTCCGCTTACAAGGAAACACAGGCAAGTGGTGGTGACCGATTTGAATGAAATTTGGTGGGTTTGTAGATTGATGCAGTGTAAGAACAACGGTAACTTCCATAGATGCTAAATCGCTCGTTTTCGGGGGTGGGGGCGACCAAGAGCCAACGCTAGCTTCCGCTATTTGCTTTAATATCTCCAAAACTATAAGACATATCAAAAAAAGTTAAGACAAATATATAACTGTTTTATGAGTACTAAATGATAGCGACAATAGTTTGCCTGTCATAGTTCTTGTTTTCTAGAAACAACCCTCACCCCCTATATATTTTTTAAATTTTAAAATTTTTATTTACTGGAAAAATACATAAAGTTATGCAGAATTCACCCCGTTTAAGAAGATAAACATGGAAACTCTCCCACTGTGTTATCGGTTGCAGAAATCAGCGTGGATGGACACATATTTGTTCAGGGAATGGTTGGTCTGCGAATTTGTTCCCAAAGTGAAAATACATTTGACAAAATCAAAACTGCCCATCAAAGCACTTCTATTTCTTGATAATGCGCCTACTCACCAGGAAGATATTCAGTGTGACGATGAAAAAGAAATTAAACTGCTGTTCCTGCCACCCAATGTAACCAGTCTTCAACAGCCGATGGACCAAGGGGTCATTGAGTGCTTCAAGAGGAAGTATCACCGTAAACTACTTTCTGAAGTTCTTTCCAAAGTGAAGGCTGATGACAGCTTAGACCTCTTAAAAGTGCTGAAGTCAGTTAATATGAACGATGTTGTGTACATGTTGGCCAAGGTATACGACGAAATACCATCGTCGACGTTTATAAAGTCTTCGAAAAAGCTTTGGCCAAGTATAGAAAATAAGATTGACCAAGAAAATATAACAGCAGATGAGCCAAATAGCATTCTTGTTAACGCACCTGATGACAATGCAGCTTTATATTGCACGGCCTTCAGCAACTATCGAACTGGACTAATATGGAAAATCGGTACCTGGTATATAAGAAGTATAGCAGGAAAAGAAAAAGAACTGGAAGAGGAATTTGAAGGTCTAGGAACAGATATAGTAGCAATTACAGAAATAAAGAAAAAATGACAGGTAGTTATAAAGATGGACAATGGTCATGGTATGATGTGGAGTGGGGTAGGAACAGAGAAAAGAGCAGCTGCCGGGGTGGGATGTACTATACACAGAAAATTAGAAAATCAAATACATAGATGGAAAGCATGGTCGGAAAGGATAATACAAATAGAGATGAAGGAAGAAAACGGAATGAAAACGATAATAGTGGTGTACGAACCAAACGAAGATGACACAACAGAAAATAAAAATAATTTTTGGGCTGGAGTTAACATTAGTGATAGAAGAAGCGAAAGGAACTTTGTTTGTGGTAGGAGATTTTAACAGTAGAGTTGGAACAAGAGATGATGAATATAATGAAGTTTTAGGATCAAATGGAGAGATTGTGAGAAACAACAACGGGAGAAGAACGCTGGACTTTTGTTTATTGCATAACTTGGTGATTACTAACTCCTTCTTCCAACACAAAAATATACACAAATTCACTAGAGAAGTCAAGAGTAGAGGGGAGATGTCCATAATCGACTATATACTGATTAATAAGAATAGTAGAAAAATCGTAATCGATACAAAAGTAAGAAGAGGACCAGAGATAGGAAGCGATCACTATGCTGTAATAGCAACAGTACAGGAGAAAGATCAAAACAAAGTAAACCAAAATATCCATGCAGGTAAAGAAAGTCAAAGAGAAACTCTTAGAACATATAAATTAAGAAGCAAAAGAATTGCCGAAAGATACCAAAAAAGATAGCAGAAAGAATAGAAAACATAGAAATTAACGGAAATACTGAAGAGATTTGGAAAACGTTCAAAGACGTAATAATAACGACAACTAAAGAGATATGCGGCGTAAGCAAAAACAAAGAAGATGGTGGACAAACGAAATAAGACACCAAGCCAAGATAAAGAAACAAGCATGGAAAACATATTTAGCAGAGCAAACAGAGGAAAAATATGATATATATATAAAAAGAAAGGAAGAAAACAAAACAATTAGTGATAGAAGCAAAAAGGGAAGCTTGAAAAGAATTTGGCGAAAAGATGGAAGAAAACAGCAAAGAACATCAAAAACTTTTCTACAGAGTCATGAAAACAATAACAAATGAAGAAATGCCACAACCCCCAAACCTCATACAAAATAAGAAGGGAGAAATCATCAGCGATAGAGAACAAATAATACAGAGGTGGAAAGAACACTTCCAAGAATTGTTGAGTGGAGGAGCGGAAGACGGAAACGATAACGAACAGCAGATCATAAGAGAGAAAGAGACAGAAGACGTAATCACTATGGATGAACTGGAAGAAGCAATTCATAAACTGAAAAACGGAAAAGCACCAGGAGGCGACAAAATCACAGCAGAAATGGTCAAAAATATAGGACAAAAAGGAAAGAATTGATGTTGGAAATATATAATAAAATATGGATAGAAGAGGAAATACCAAATGATTGGAAGAAGACATTAATAGTACCAATATGCAAGAAGAAAGGTAATAGGAGAGATTGCAATAATTATAGAGGAATATCACTCATAACCACTCTGATGAAGATACTAGAGCAAATATTAGATACGAGGTTAAGAACAATAACTTGAAAATACGCTACATGAATCTCAATGTGGATTCAGAAAAGGAAGGAGTATGCAAGACCAAATTTTCTCCATAAAACAGCTTTTACAAAAAGCCTCCTCAGAACAAAAGAAAGTATACCTGGCATTCATAGATATAGAGAAAGCTTTCGATAAAGTACCAAGGGAAAAGTTATGGAGTATCTTAAGAAAAAGAGGGGTAGATGGTAAAATAAGACGTACAATACAAAAAATATATAATAATAATACCAACGCAGTAATAGCTAACGATTTGGAATCAGACACTTTCAAAACAAAGGAGGGGCTCCGGCAAGGAGGAAGTCTAAGCCCAATGCTGTTTATTGTCTACATGGACGACATCATTAAAAAATGTACGGAAAAGAGCAAGAAGGTCAGAGTTGGACATCTTAACCTGAAAGCAGTGGAAATATCGGAATGGGCATTTGCAGACGATGTAGTTATAATAGCCGGCAGCCAAGAAGACCTACAACATAACCTACTAACATGGAATAAGACCCTAAAGGAAAGTGGAATGACAATTAACAAAAAGAAAACTAAAGTTATGGTGGTGGGAGACGAAGAAGAAGACATGAAAATCAAAATAGAGGGAACCGAAATAGAACAGGTGGGAACTTTCCAATCTCTAGGAGTAAAAAATGACGGGAAAGGAACACAGGAAGCAGAGATTAACCAGAGAAAGAAAAAGCAACAAAGCTGTACTACAGTATGAGAAATAAGTTTATTAATAGAAAAGAGATATCCCGTGAAACAAAACTTAAAGTATACAAGGCAATATATCGACCGATCCTATCATATGGAAGTGAATCCTGGGTGCTAAATAGGGGACAGAAGAGTAAAATACAGCCAGCAGAAAAGAGGTATCTAAGAAGAGTTAAAGGCGTCACGAAGATGGATAGAATAAAAAACTTAGAAATAAGAGAAGATCTAAAAATACAGTCTGTTTTAGACTATATTGAAGAAAGGCATTTAGGATGGTGGGGGCACTTACACAGAATGGAGAATACAAGACAAACAAGAAGAATATGGGAAGCAAGAATAATGAAAAATAAAAGAAGAGGAAGACCGAGAGCGACATGGGAGAATGTTATCACTGAGTTATTGGAAAGGAAAGGCAAAACCAAGACGGAAGCGAGAAACATGGCAAGAAATAGAAAAGAATGGAAGAAGTTTTTAAAAAGCTAAAAGAAGAGAACCGCCCTACACCATAATTATGGTAGAAGGGAACTTTGGATTATATATATATATATATATATAAATATTACCGATGAGATACATCATAGGACTAAATATTATATTACTTTATCTTGTAATTTACAATTCAATTACATTCATAATAGAAATTTGCACGTAAATGGTGCCGCCTACATTAAAAAAACATTTAGGAATATTTTGTTGAGAAGCATATGGAATGTTCTGTTGCTGTGCTAGATTTTATGTCTTATTGCGTGTTCTGTATTTAACAACGGCTATTAGAATATTGCAGTTATATGCAGTTAGGTATTTTCGAAAATTAACTCGAAAAAATTACATCAGGTTTTTAAATTTATGAATTCGATGTACATACTTACAGCAATTCCTTAAGAAAGATGTGGGTCTAGCAACTCATCCTCTGCATATATGATAAAGAAGTCTGTGTAGGATATATATTTGCTCCAAATTCATTCCATTTTAATACCTAAACAAGAATCAATTAATCATTTTCTAATATTAATTATCAAAATAATAAATGTAACTGATGCCAGTATAAAAATTCACAAAAAAATTATTTTTAATTTTAGATGACTGTGTACATAAAAGAATTTAAATGTTTTCCTGATCATATGAACAAATATATGTATGTAGGCATCGATGAAACACGTATGACAAAATAACTGGGTTCCGGTGATAAGTTTCCTATATGATTTATTACAATAAATATCAGTCAAATGCTAAACACTAAGTTTATTAGTATTTATACAGTAAAGGCTAAAATTTGCGTTTGAACAAGAAAGTCAAAATTCCATATATTTTTTAATATTAAGATAATACATAATTACACTTGCATTAAAACCAATTGGTACATTGAAAGCACTACATAATAGTAATACACATTTTAATTATTCTTAATACTACTTCGGTAAATTTAAAGGCGTAATTAATAGTTTAGTAAATGAATCGATTAAGCAAAGCTAGAATCAATATTAGAGTCTTTATGATAAATTAGTAAAGAACTGAATTATAAAATACGAATATTCAGAGAAATGATCTTATAATCACCAATACACAGTTTCACATAACAAAACTGTTGCAATTGCGTTATCTAGGCAATCTAAAGATAGGTGTCACAATTTTGATTTTAAGATTTAAAACATAGAAAATAATCATAAAAAAAGATTAATTTATAAAATGATACATATAGCAAAAAAAAATACCGCGGTTTATTTTAGAGCCGATAAATTGAATTTTATTAAATTAAGCTCTTGACTAGGTTTTCTTTTGGCGTAGTTTTCTTAGACTGAGTAGAATATTAGAGGTCCACAAAAAAGTTTTTCTGTTGAAAAACATGCATTGTCATATAGATAATTCAATTAATTTTTCTGGTTACCTATATTAAATGGATGCCAGCAATTGTTAACGAACAATTATTCAAAAAAGTTATAATAAAAAACGAGTGTTATGATGCTGTTGCTTGTACGAAACCTATTTCAGTCTCACAATTGAATATTTTAAAAACAAAACTCAACCGCACTTAATGTTTTATTTATTTTTATTTATTGGATAATTGCAACATATCCTCAGTATGTTTGTGATGCTGACGATGCGAAGTTCAATTCTATCTTTTAAATATTCTGTTTTAAGTTATACCTACACTTGAGTATACTTACATACAGGGGGCCCGGATTTCGCAGGGACAACATGGGTAACTTTTTTAGTTGAAGACATAGAGAGACGGTTAAATTATCAAAAAGGTGTAGATTCAAAAGCTCACTATATTTTCAAATTTTGCTAATCGTGCTAGTTCCCGCGAACTATTTCACTTCTGCGAACTAGTTCAGTGAACGAACTAGTAAGCAAAATCATTCCTTCCCATTCACGCATTCACTCGCTTGCCTCGTTCACCAGAAACAGAATTGACTCGCAGCGCCCGTATCCGCACGTGTCCTTAAGCATTCTCATGGGCCGCTATAACGCTAAATGCGGTAAACAGATGTTTATATACAATCATAATCCTTTGCTTTGCAGGTGTTCAAGAACAGACTAAATAATAGATTGAAAAACACTGGCAAATATAATAACCCACTATATCTAATACACAAATACACGTAATCATTCAAAACATCAGAAATCACAAATATTAAACTAGGGTCTATCAATCTACCGATACATGTTAGGTACATGTGAACTGCCCGCTTTATGTATTTTGCTGTTTCGGCATGAAACCTTAATAGTTCGGCCGAACTACATAGTTCATTTCGAATCTGTGAACTAGTTCTTTTAGTTCAGCTCAAAGAATAGTTCTTTTTAATAGTTCGTTCACGAGCCACACATCTCTACTATTATCTACAAAGTAATAAATAGTATTCAGAAATGCTGTTAACTTTGCATTGTAAACGATGTGCTTTATTTGAGTAATTTAATACTGTTGTTCATTATTTAGTAGCACAGTTGTATTTTTGTTTTATTAAGTATTTAAATTACCATGCGAATTAGTCCAAACCGAGTTACCATATCACCTAACAATTGGTTAAAAAGAATGTTTTCTTAAAAGGGCAACAAAAATTGGATAGTTCAAATGAAAAGTTTTGAAGTGAGATTAGGTTACTAATAATACGCATACACAAAATATGTGTTATTAAATGTTAGTTTTACGCTCTTCAAGCTTTTGATATACGTACAAAATACATCGTATTTTTCAAAATTATCCGTTATAAATAGAATTAATGACATTGACACTTCTGACAGGTTCCTATGCTAATAACCGTGTTGTTTCCACAGATAACGCGATAAACAAAAAGTTGTGATCTCTTCCCGTGATTATAATTAGCATAATTTTCTAAATTTTGACAAAATTTCCATACCACGCGACACGTGATTGTATTCAGAAAAAAATCTCCTTTTAAAAGAGCCACAAAAATTGTACGGTTCAATTTTAAAATTTTGAGGTTAGATGGGATTACTAAAAATTTGCGAAAAAGACATTTGTTTTATTAAGCGTCAATAAAAGTATTTAGATTACAATTTGAATTGCTTCAAACCGCATCTTAACATCTCAAATAACAAAAAAGTTATGGTAAATAAAGAAAATTATGAGATTTCAGTTTTTCTTCAATATTAAACAAATGAAGCATAACAAGTAAAATTTGAAAATGGATTTTGCAAATTTAACCGTCTCTCTATGTCTTCAAATAAAAAAGTTACCCATATTGTCCCTACGAAATTCGGGCAGCCTGTATATACAACTTAGGTTTATTGTAAGTTTTGTGCTAAGGTATCATCACAGTTATTAAATTCGCGTTAAGTCTTCGTTTATAAAAAAAAACAAAACTTTTGGCTATAAAATTTGCGTTCTATTATTAACTGATTATGTACCTGGTGGCCAACTAAGAATGGCGGTCGCTCATATCTCAGAAACGGTCCCGAGAAACATTTGAAAAGAGAATTGTAGGATGACCGCTAGAGCGCGTAACTGAACACTAAACATTCTAATTCTTATTTTATACAAAATTTACCAACTTAAGGTCTATCACAAATATGAAAATCGGAATTTTCTAAAAATTCCGCATATTTTACACCGGAAAAATTTTGTGTATTTTGTCAAATAAAGGCAGAGGAGGAGGGAAAAGTTTGTTTTGAAGAAACGCTCGTGACTCCGGTTCTGTTTAACCGAATATTGCAAACTTAGTCTCGTTGAAAACAACATTCTTCCTCCTATCTGATGCTTACAAATCCGAACCAATCTAATAGGGGACGTGCATGCTAGAAAATTGTTAAATTTTTTTCGGAAATTTTATTTTTTATCGAAAATATTAAATAGAAAGGTACATTTTTGACTACAGATTAAAAATGTAGGCTAAATTACTAACATATCAGCAAAAACCGGTCATCGCTACCTTTTACCTATCCGAAGATACCATCCACACGATGGTAAGAATTTCTTCTATAATTTAAATTCTTCTGCTTCCCTTAAACAGAATTTAGCAAATTTGGCCTTATCCTACATCCTACAATTCTCTAAATAATTTAGATGTTTCTTGGGGCCACTTTAGTCAGTAATATTTTTTTCCGAAGCTGTACTGTAAACCGTTTCTGAGATATGGTCGAGAGCCATTCTTAGTTGGCCACTCGGTACATACAAACTATACATATCAGTAGCGGTTGGTACGAAGTTGTAGTAAAAGTGGCAGAAATAATTGATTTAATGAACATCAACATTTGCATTTACAAGATTATTTACTACGCATTCATTAAAATTGTTTATAAAGGACTTGTTTCTATTTCCTTTCAATAAAAATGTCTCATGTTTGTGGCAAAATGCGTTAATAATTTTCTGGCAACAAAAATCAATGTAGAAAATGTAGACACAAAATGTATTGATATATATCATTCAAAAAATTCTTTTTAATTACAATAACAATAACTTGTTCCTTAAATTGTCATATAATCAAGTAAGCTATGCTATCTAGGGGAAACACAAATGACGATATAGAGATAGACGAGTTTGTGTGTTGCAATAGTCATGTAACATGTACTACATATCTCATTATCATATAAATGAGTAATTAAGGATTAATATAAAACCCATGTGTTTACCGGAAAGATTTTTTCATAACATTTGTCATTTTCATGCATTTCTTTTGTAAATTCAATTGGTTGAATTGGGTCAGGATATACATATATAGATATATATACAATTCGCCTGTTAAAATATTGACCTTCTATGCAATATTGTTTATTAAGCAAATTAATTTGCAAGCAATTTAATTTTTCCATAGAAGTATGTCAAAAAATCAATTGCAACAAGAATTTATAGCTTTTAATATTTGTTGCTTACACTAACTAAAGTGGCCCCGGAAATTATTTAGGGAAGTGTTCTTATTTCATACAAAATTTAGCAAATCAACCTGAAATCCACTGGTACATATACTGCAGTGTTCTACATCGAAAATATTGAAATGACTGCAGAAGCTAGCACCTTCATATCAACAAATACGATTTGCATTGTATTGCGTATAAAGAGACACAATAATATAATTGAAGCCGGTCGTGTTCTTACTTTGCTGAAATTATTTTTCGGTTAATAATATTATAATCTTCTGTAAAAGTTATGTTTTCAGAAAATTTATATATTTTTAAATAATTAGAGGGGCTCATTTGATTTATACATTTTCTTTTAAACTATGAATGTGCGTATAATTTCCACGCCCGCTATATAATTGTACGCGCATTGTTAATTTAAAACAAAGGAAGAGCCAGTAAAACGTTGGCTGCAATAAGTACTATATCACATAATTTGCACACGATTGCAAGATAGTTTTTATATTGTGTGTCTTTTACATTTAAAATATGTGTGATAATAAGTGGTGCTTTAGTAACCATTCAAATGGAAACAATAAATAATGAAAAATAAACTTACTACTATTAATTTCCGAAATGTTTCTACACAACAGTACGGCTTACACATATACATCTAAAGTCTACTACTAGCTATATCATGTAAAGCTTGAAGACAACATGCTTTTATCTAACATTAAATCCAATATGAATCATTGGATTTATTTAGAAAGAAATCCGACGGCATAGGCAACCAAATTTGCAGAACATTAAAGTTTAACTAATGAATTATGAATACAACATTCAATTAACTTACAATAGGTTATAGCTAATTTTTAGGATCCTCAACAGAAAACCTTAAATTGCAGTGTCATTTGCATGAAATATTCATTGTAGCGCTATTTAATCAGTTTAAGTCGTTGATTTTATAATTCAAATTGTGAGCCAGAATAGCAGTATTGAAACTTGCATAATATAATAAAAGGAAGTTTCACTTTATAATAAAATAAATTACTCCTTATTGACTGTAATATTAAATTTTATAAAGTTGTGTGTGGAAAATTTCTTAGTCGTAGCGGCCTATATGCTTCCTAGCAAAGTTAAATACGCATTTTTTTAGCTTTCATCAGAAACAAATACAGTAATATGTAAAAAATCCACACATTATAACAAATGAACTGGTAAATACAGGATAATACCAAGTACCCTGTAAAATATTGGAATACATGTTGTATTCTCTACTGCATTGCTTGTCCGAAACTAAATACAAAGAATATCTATTACTACTACTAATATTAAGTATTTCAGAATTGAAATTTATCAAACAAATTTACCTAAAAATATTACAAGGGCGGGAAAAGGTCTAAATACAACACACGACACTATTACCACACACATTGTTGCATTCAGCGTTCATAATGAACAGAGTTAATGTACACTAATTAAAAACTACAATGTGATTCAGTGATAAATGTTTGATAAATTTGAATCTATCATTTATAGATTTGCATCTTTTTTATTATATATCATTTCTAAAATATCCCAGGGGTATTGTTTGTCTTAAGTTGTATTTTAGTGCTGTTAAAATTAAAATGGTGATTGGAATTTAATTGGTGCTTTTTAGAGCAGTAGTGCCTGTATTATTATTTTTGTGTTGTGCGAGTCGGTATAGAAGGTATTGCTTAGTCTGACAAATATATACAGCGTTAAGCAGCCTACAGACGATACGATCGGTTGTCCGACTTGTCGTACTACAATTTGAAAATAAAAACGTAAAGACAAGTCAGTCACTGTTTTCCCTCCATACGTAGACCGTTGAACCAACTACGATGTTACAACAAATTGTACAGCCGATTGTTTCGTCTGCAGGCCGTTTTAAACCGTGGAATCAACTACGGTTCTACAATGGATTGTACAACCGATCGTATTGTCAGTAAACTCCTTTATAGTCATTGTAAGGTATTTGATATATAACGTTTAATTGTTTTGATAGTGGTATCGGGGGTTTTAAATTGGAAAACAGTTTACTGCAATTATTATTATTGCAATTAGATGCCTGAGGTAGCCATTTTGACCGACACTGCTTTTTTGCATTTTTTACTATTTCTGAGCGAAATTCTGGAGAAGCTAAATTAATGATGCACTTTGCGAAACTAGTTATTGTGCTTGGTTATAAGCCATACGTGCGACTGAAAAAATTCATGTAGGGCCCTGACCATGTAGGTTTAAGTATACAGTTTAGAGCGGATTTTGGTATTGTTGTTATTGTGTTTTTTGGCACAAGCATAGCATTAAGTCAACGAAATTTATGATTTGATTTTCTTCAATTTGTAAAGTAAATTGTAGTTTATTATGGTAGGAGTTAAATTTTTCTACAACTATTTTTTTTATAACTAATTGCTCAATAACGGAAGTGATAGGAGTCTTCATGGCATGACCAGAGTTTGGTGTAAAGTATGTATATTAAAACTGAAAATGACTAGATGACAGTGTAAGTTTCAACGCTCCAATAAAATCATTTAATGGTAGATTTGGATGAGCTTTTATTCAGTTACATTTCTTGTTTACTATGTATATTACAAGATCGGTGGGGATATTAGTGTAAATAAGTGAAACAACGTCCAAAGAAATCAGATGTATCAGATTGTCTATAAATTAACTAAATTGAATTTTTAATAGTGTTGATTTTAATATGTTACATTTTTAATTATGTCAGCCAGATATTTGGATAATTTATAAAAAGGGGTTTGAACACTAGATACAATTTGTCCCATAGGGCAACCCTCTTTGTGTAGTTTAGATAGGCCATATATCATGGGGGTTTGGACGTTATGTTAACACTAAACTTTTTTGTTCCTATTTCTTGATGGGGTTGTTATTTTGTGTTTGCAATTTGGTAGTTCCTTTCAGTTCGCCATAACTAATTGTGCTATTACGGAAGAGATGAGGGACCCCTTTGGCACAACCAAAGTTTTGTTCTGGTCACCACGAACGCTGCCCCTGTACATAAAAGTACCCTTAAATGCAACAATGTGTGTGGTAAAACAACCACGTATTGTATGTATGTAGACCTTTCTCCGCCCTTGTAATATTTTTATGTAAATTTGTTGAAAAATGTCACTTCTTAAATACTGTAATAGATATTCTTTGTTTTTAGTTTTGAACAAGTAATGCAGTAGAAGACATTTTTTGTTATAAGATGTATGAATTTTTTACATTCTAGTGTAGGTATTTGTTTCTGATGAAGGTAGAAAGTAAAATTACCGGAAACTTAAAAATATGTTTTTAACTTTTCCATAGAGGTATAATAGGCCGCTACGACTAAGAAATCTTCCACACAACACTTCATAAAATTTAATGTTACACTTACAACTTGACATACAGTATAGATAATTTCTATAAAACTAAAGAATAAAGAGTAATTTGTTTTATTATTTTATTTCATTCATGTTTTATAAACTGCCATTATAAAATAAGAAGCCTTGATGTTGTAGCCTTGAGTATCGAGTTTACAAAAAAATTCCGATAAAAACTTTAAATAAATTATTTTTTATAAACTCATGTTTATCTAACTACGTCATTCAATTTGCGTTGATTGTTAATTTTTTTATCCTAAGATATTCTTACTTATTAAAGAGTTTAAGAGCTAACTCAACGTAGATATAGATGTTCGTAGAATTAGTGGGGTTAGCAGCTAATGTAAAAAATCGTTTAGAAGGAAAGAATACTCATCTTTATCTAGGTCTATGAAGTTGGGCGTACCCATCTCACCATATTCAAACAAAGTAGTCTCATGTATTAGTGTTCAATTTGTGCTAATTTGTGCTGTATATCTTATCATTTGGGCTGATTTCGTTATCGAGATATTTAAAAAATTAATGGGGACGTCCAACTTCACGCTGGACGGACCCTTGTTACCAAGTCGATCCAAGTCAAAAATTAGTGCTCAATTTGTGCTAATTTGTGCTGTATATCTCAGAATTTGTGCTTATTTCGCTATCGAGATATTACAAAAACCAATTGGTCCGTCCAACTTCACGCTACCTGAGCCATATAACCAAATCAAAGCAAAGTTGATTTAAAAATTAGTGCTCAATTTGTGCTAATTTGTGCTGTATAACTCAGAATTTGTGCTCATTTCGCTATTGAAATATTCACAAAATTAATGAATTCTTCCAAATCCACGCTGCCGATGCCGTAACGATACAGTCGAAATAAAAAAAAAACAAGTTTTCAACATGTAATAATTTCTGCTGTATATATATACATATCAGAATTTGGGCTTATTTTATTAAAAAGACAATTTATAACTTACATTAGTTAGTAGTTATTTTAATAGTATCAGATCTGTTTGGTATAGTCGATCATCTGACACTGACGGATTGTTCAGTTGACATTAATAATGAATCTTTTGTTAACTCCTATGTATAATCCACAGATCACTTATAAATAGATACCCAGCCTTATAGGGAACATTTGGTGTATTTTGGGGGCAAATGCATCGCCCACGGGGCAAGGGAAGTTATCTAACAGGCAATCCAAATAAGCCAGAGTATTATGTATTGCCTATCTAACCAGGCAAAGTTTTCAGAATTAGGTCGTATATAAATGGCGAAAAATTCTCTCTAAATATGTTACTGGTATTGGTTATGGTTTTTTTTTAATTATGATGAATTTAAGTTTTCAACATCAAAAATAATTCACCGAAGAAAATTACATAAGCAACTGTCACGCTGCTGACATATTTCTGCCAAGTCAAATTCATAAAGGTCACTTTTTCTCTCATTTAATCAAAACTGTGTTTATTTTTGTAGTGTTCATAATCCTCATCAAAAAATAAATAACTCACCTGTGTATAAAGAAATCAACGTAATACACGTTTTTAAAATGTATATGTTTTCAGTAAGTAACCGACGTTTATTATTAATACTTAAGCCGGTTCGTGGATTTCTCTAAAATTATTTAGCGAAACTTGCTTGCTTTTAGCCAATTTTGTGATTGGCTAATAGTATATTAAGCAGTGGCGGCTTGTCCATAGGGTCATTTGGTCAATGACCTCCCAAAAATTTTGACAATATATAAAGAAATATTAATTATTACGTGTTTTATTAAAATAGGTAATTTACTCACAAAAGTCGCACATATAATTAACTTATAAACTTAAAATTTATCGGCCGTCCCTCGTATTCCAACCTCCTGAACGTTGGGCTGGCGGTGCGAACTGTCCTCATTGTATTAAAGCTACGTGGAAATATCCGAAGAACTCGCAGCGCCCGAACCGACGCGAACGTACGAAGCATATAATCTAGTTTGGGTCATAAGCCCACCCATACCATTGGCACTGACCGCCAAGATTTAAAATGGAACTAGTGCAGCCCTCTATATTTTAGGGAGGCAGAATAGTTGATATTTATCACGGTAGATGGAACCCTTGAAGAATAAAATTGGAAGTTTGCTATTTAGATTATGTTATTATTATTTTCGTACTATTTTGATTATTTTTAATTGCGAACAATTCAATAGTTTTATAGTTTAATATAAGTGTATACGCTGTGAAAGCTGTTGTCAAACAGTTTTATAACAGTGGCTAATAAAACGGTATGCAGCATTTTAAAATATTTAAATGAATATTATATCCTTCGATATGTGTTCATGGACTAAAATATCAAAAATTGTATATAAGAGTGTAAAGAAATGAATTAATCTTAACGTGATGTGTCCTGTCCATAGTGAAACAAACAAAGAATTTTTAAAATTTAATAAGGTTAACAATATCTTCTGGGGTGCAACACATTTAATGGCAAGTTTTAACAGGCGCATTACTTCTCTAAAAAGCAAAGGACATGATATTAATAATGGCATATAATAATATGTTAAATCACTAAAATAATTCTTGTATACACGAGTTGTGTAATATATGTACAATAAATCTTACAAAAATGAAATCATAGTGTTGTAACCTCACTTAACTTTTTGCCATTGTATTAAAAACAGCTTTAATTATCTAACATGTGATTTTATAAGCAGATTTGTCTTGTGAGTTTACATTACTGAATTTTGTACATTTCAAATGGTAGGAAATATATCGTTGGAATATATTAAAAATTTGTTTAAATACCTATGTAACCGTATTTACAGTATACATATTTCCAATGAATTTTTTATATATTTTAATGGAATATTTCTCATTTGAAAATGTACAACATTCGGTAGAGGAAACATTTTATTTTAAAGTTTTACGTTTTCTGAAACTGTCAATTTATTAACTTTACTGTGCACACTGCCAATGACAACCGCTTTAGCGATGTTGAGTATCGAGAAGTCATTTGTAAAAGGAATATGCGATTTTAAAGAACGTGTTATTCAACACTTTTCCACTGCTAAAGAAAAAAAAAATATTTATATTTTTTTAAATGTTCCTATTTTTTAAATTTATTTTTGACCTCCCAGTATAATTGACCACCAGCCGCCAGTGATATTAAGTATTAAGAACGGTAAGGACATTTTACCGATTGAAGACAATTGTTTGAAGGAGGAGCGAAGCGAGAAATTGTCTGAAATCGGTAAAAGGTCTTACTGTTCGTGATGCTTATGACGTTTTTCGTGCGATTGAATTTATTAAAGCATGTAATTCAATCAGATTTATACAAACTGTCTCCACATTTATTGTCAGATCGCCCGTTGCTATAGAAATTTGTAAAGTGTTTGTAAACAACGGCAGCCATTGCAGTTTTTTGTCAAAATTGAGATAAAAACGGTTAGTGAAAGTACCTAATAACTAAAAACTCAAGAAAATGAGTAAATTAAGTGACTCTGATAACGAGATCGATGTCATAGAAGAAGCATGGAATGTTGGTCGTTCATTTCGCATTCCAGACAAGTCCAGAGAACGCTACGAATGTACGTACAGAATTTTTAAGGAATGGTGCCAATATCTTCTCTTCAAACTTTATTTTACAAAATAAGCTTCCTGCAATTGGCAGTTGTAACAATTGTACCTTTAACATTTATGTAAATAAGTAAGTTAAAATTGTTATTTACTAATTATTATAATAATACGTTAATTTTGAATAAATTTACTTACTGTTCTAGAACGCTAATACACTTACCGTCGACTTTTTCGTTAGCAATTAGTAAACAAAACTTGCCGTCTTGAAAACATTCGCGGTAAACCATCAAATAGAGCTCAATCGCACGAAAAAGTATATAAATATTTATAAAAATGTATAAATTCAAATATTATTTTATCCAATCTCAACATTTTCGCAAAAATTTTGGCGAAATTCGCGTACATGAGAACTTAGCATTGTATACAATAATACGTCTGTAAACTAGACCATAAATCTCCCAATTACCCCGCCAAGAATGTAATAATATAATAAGAAGAAGACATTGTAAAAAATTGCAGCAAGGTATAACTACTATTGTACACATCTCCTTAAACAAACCTTAAATTACAAGAAAAAAATGTGTATTCAGCAATCATCACCCATAAAAGCTACTTTACACTATGTTTTCTCGTTTTAGATAACATTAGATTTGTGATAATTTGCTTTTATTGTGTTTACACCATGTGATTTCGCCTAAAATTTGTTACGATTATAGAACTATAACCAAAACATAGTCAGTCATTGGGATTAGGACGGTTCCTATTTTATCTGATAAATCTTATCAGAAAATATTATATTTTGTTTCATGCTCTATTTTACCGACACAGTGGTTTGACGCTTCTATTCGACTTATATAAAAGATAGCATATACCGGAAGTATTTGTAGTTTATTAACACGAATAACTTTCGTTTCATATCATAAACAAAACAATTACGAAATTTACACAAATTCTTGAAATAATTCGCGTTTTTCCTGCACTACTCTCATATGTTCTAATTAAGATAACTCTTTTTCTAACATAGAACTCCTGAGTACAAGGAAATCCATGTTTTTTCATCGGTAGTCCAATACCTACTACTACATAATAACTATCTGTCATCACAAATCCACGCGATACATCGCACCAGCTTTTCCCGGCTACCCAAGTGCGATAACAACATAATGGTTTCTCTCGCCCACGGGTCTCTCATACGGCATTACAGGATGGTACTTAGTAACACAATTCCCAGGCAGGTCACGTTCTAGGCATTTGTTCTCGTACACTTGTATAAAGTTCATCCCATCTTTTTTTTTTTTTTTTTTTGGGGACTGCACGGGCGAACGAGCCGTAAAGGCAAACTCGGCCATAAGAAAGACCTATTGTGCCCCCGTGCTGTTTTACTCCTCTTAGCCAGGTTGCACTCGGACGAAAAAGTCCGCAGCCTGGTCGAGAGTTAATTTTCTTAGTCCAGGATCGTCCAGACGCCCGACCCCGAAGTAACTCCGCCTCTCCCTGTCCACTGTCCAGCAGTCGGCAAGAAGATGGATTGGAGATTCCTCCGCATTCCCACAGTTTCTGCATAGGGGAGAGTTTACTATGCCCATGCGATGCAGGTGTTTGTTCAGTGCGCAATGACCGGTTAAGATTCCTGTGAGTAACCTCAGCCTGACCCTGCTCATGGAAACTGCCTTGCGCAGTTTTTCATCATACGGGCGAATCCCGAAAGTTTTGCAGTGTCTCATGCCGGCAAGTGCATTCCAATAGGAGCAATGCCTAACAGCGAGTTCAGATCTGACAAAGGCTTTGATGCTGCCATAGGAGTTCCCACATGTAGGTTCTGGACCCACGAGTGGTCTCTCACTGGCGCCTCTAGCTAATTTGTCAGCCATTTCGTTACCTCTGATTCCAGAGTGACCTGGCACCCATCTCAGTGTTGTATTGAGGCGTTCCGCCAGTTTTGCGAGAGTCTTATGGCAGTGTAGCACTGCCTCGGAATCGAACCTGACAGCCTTTAGCGCCCTAAGGGCAGCCTGACTGTCAGAGAGAATTTCCACTGCTCCATTAACCTGCGGACAGTTTAAAATGCCTTCCGCGCAGGTCTGGATTGCGATTACTTCGGCTTGGAAGATGGACGCGGAGCTCCCTAGGCTGAAGGCTTCACCCTCGGTTTCACCTTCTTTCCAAATTCCAATTCCCGTGCCGTTAGGCGTTTTAGAGGCGTCCACAAACCAGCGAGATACTTCCCGTCTCGATTCCTGTGAGTAACCTCAACCTGACCCTGCTCATGGAAACCTGCCTTGCGCAGTTTTTCATCATACGGGCGAATCCCGAAAGTTTTAGCAGTGTCTCATGCCGGCAAGTACATTCCGTCTGGAGCAATGCCTAACAGCGAGTTCAGATCTGACAATGGCTTTGATGCTGCCATAGGAGTTCCCACATGAAGGTTCTGATGCGTGGTCGTGGCGCCTCGGCTAATAGCCATGCGTTACCTCTGTCCAGACCCCGTTCTACCGGAGAAACCACTGCATCCACTACATTTTGCGAGAGTCTGTAGGCCCCTAAAACTGCCTCCGACCACAAAACAAGCTGCAGCGGAGGAAGCCCAGCAGCCTGACTGTCAGAGAGAATTTCCACTGCTCCATTAACCTGCGGACAGTCCTAAAATGCCTTCCGCGCAGGTCTGCATTGCGTACTTGGCGACCAACGCTCGAAGATAGAGGCTATGGTCGGTTTCACCTTCTTTCCAAATTC